>REGO01001354.1:3936-28065 GCA_010120015.1 Rhombomys opimus | reverse complement strand
TCTTCTCCATTCATGCTTCTCCCCCAGGCCATTGATAAGGGAGTGTGAGCTTAGTCTATCAGCTCTCATCAGGAGTGGCTGCATTGTCTTTCTCAGGGCCTGGTAAGGTTGCATTTCCCTGAAGGGGAAGTGATCAAATATCAGACCAATCAGTTTATGTAATCCTCTACAATAAAAGATCTTCTGGAGATATCTCCATCCCTGATCTCAAGCTGTACTATAGAGCAACAGTAGTAAAAACTGCATGGTACTGGCATAGAAACCAACTGGTAGATCAATGGAATCGAATAGAAGACCCAGAAATAAACCCACACACTTATGAACAGCTGATTTTTTACAAACGTGGAAAAAAGATAGCATTTTCAACAAACGGTTCTAGTCTAACTGGATGTCTACATGTAGAAAAATGCAAAAAGGTCCATATTTATCACCCTGCACATAACTAAAGTATCCAAGTGGATCAGAGACCTCAACATAAAACCAGACACACTAAACCTCTCAAAAGAAACCAAGCTCTTTTAAGTAGCCTCTTTTTCCTGTACTGTTGTCACGAGAGCTTGCCATATCCTGTGCTGTCTGATTTGTCACTTTCTTGGGGCTCAAGTAGATGTCATTGCTTGGGATTTAAAATACTAAGGGCATGTCTGTATTCCAGTCAGAGGGATTAAAGTTGTGTATTCCTGCCAGAGGGGTTAAAAGTGTGTGGTGTGTCTGCTTGCCAGCTAGATCACACCTACCTAGGTCTTTTGATGCAATCATTTTGATGAGCAGCCATGTTGAGGACTAAAATTTCTCTATATAAACAGGTTTTTACAAATATTTAAAATGATTTTATTTATAATAATTGTACTTTGAGAACAATGTGACAAATGACTCAATAATCAATGAAAAATAGATGATTTATTAGTATGATATAATATTACTTACTAATAAATAATAAACTATAAAAAGATTAAATAACATGCTTATGGCTCAAAAGGATAGGCTGACTTAAGAAATCTCCAAATAACCAGTTGGCACTCCTTCTACCGTTACCATTGAATTCTAGGAGGCATTTTATTAATCGATTGACCACAAGCTAAGAGGCAGATATTAGTTGTAAAAGTAGCCTATTGGGAGGCTAAAAATATTATATCTTAATTGTGGTTGTTAGTACAGGGGTAGCTTGTCCTCCTTTGGTGATTTTCTTCTTGGCAGCATATGGTTCACAGGAATGCTGTCTCAACTTAAATAAGTGTCACATGAGAATCAGCCAATAAGAATGTGTCGCCAAACCACTTCAGAACTACAATGTCAGAATGTTCTACAATGATTCAACTAAGCTTAGGGTTGTTTTGTTGTTGTCCTTATTATTGAGAGTATCATCATTGTTTTTTCCCATGTGACTTGGATTCCCAGAAAAATTGGAAGCTCTTGTTTTCTCCCACAAGCACTCTTCTCTGCCACAAGCACTCTTTTTTTCCTTTTTTCCTTTTTTTATTAATTACACTTTATTCACTTTGTGTCCCCCCATAAGCCCTTCCCTCCTTCCCTCCCCTCCCGATCCCACCCTTCCACCCCCTTCTTCACACATGTCCCTCCCTAACTCCACTGATAAGGGAGATCCTCCTCTCTTTCCTTCTGATCTTAGTCTATCAGATCACCTCAGGATTTGCTGCATTGTCATTTTCTGTGGTCTGGTAAGGCTGTTCTCCCCTCAGGGGGAGGTGATCAAAGAGCAGGCCAATCAGATTATGTCAGAAGCAGTCCCTCTTCCCATTACTATGGAACCCACTTGGCCACAAGTACTCTTAAAATTTCTTCTCTTCCTAAACTAGCATTGTAGTTACATATTAAATTTTCACTTGAATGCAAATCTAAACAAATATTATTGTACATTTAAAAATAACTTTCATTAATCTATAATAACAGCCTCAGCATTCAAAGGCCAGATAGCTAATAACTGTCTCTGTCTGCAGCACAGGCAAATTCAGAAGTTTGTACTAACCTTTTTTTTTTTTTTTTTATCCAGAGGGGCAATGATTTCACTTGAAGCCTCATTAACTCCCTCCAGGACTATTGTTTAGCTCTGTAATTGGTGCTCCTGTCTCCATTTCTTACTTTTCTAATCCGTCCTACACATTCTTGTCAAATTAATTTCTCTAAATAACAATTCTATTCCAGGTACCATCACTTTTCAAATGTTTCTTTGCTAACTAATATAAAAATGTTATCCCAAGACTTGAAACTTGGGAATAGTGTCTTGTTTTTTTCCTTTTTATAGTTTAAGAATTTTTCTAGCCTGATAACACTTTATATTAGAATACATATCTACACACACACACCTACCTCCCAAATCGTCATTACTTTTGTATGAATTTGTGTATATGTGTTTGTGTGTATGTGTAAGTATATGTGTGTAGAGGGAAGAAACACCTGTGTCTTTCATCTTTACTCTGTTTCCTTTAAGATTTTATACTTTTCTTAAGATTTTGAAGATTGTGTATATTTGTGTTTATGTGTGTATGAACATTAGGTTGACATAGCAGTGTTCCTTGTTAGCACCACACCTTAATTTTGAAGGTAGAATCTCTCAGAGTTCATATCTCAGCTAGTCTAGTTATCCAGTTTATGTTAGGGATCCTGTCTCTACCCTCTGAATATTGGCATTATAGTTAGCATGCCATGCCCACCATGTTTTATTGCCCAGGATATGGTTGACCCACTGCGAAATATATGTTAAATTAAATTCTAAAATGTTTATTTCTCAGAGAGCCCAAATTATATGGCAAGAGATAGTAAGATGTTGTGTAGATGAATGTTTTACTTTATTTTGTGATCTTTTCTGTACTATTTAAATTTCTAGTTATGTACAATGATTTCTTAACCTGAATAGAATGATATGAAGGGTGATTTGTAAGGTTCTTTAAAAGTTTTCTTTGTAATTCTCTGTACTAAAATTATTAAAAGCAAACATGAAAGACAATATTTTATAAAAAGGTTTGAAAATAAAAGAGAAGTGGAGAAAGGAAATCTAAATATAGAACAATGTACAATAAATCACAGAGGCAATATAATGTGTAACCTTTAAAATGTCAGGCTATGGTTAGAATTAATGGCATAGTATTTAAAAGAAAGTAAATACAAATTGAAGTTTGATGTATCTAAAATAGGATATACTTCATTTATGAAAGAAATAATGTAATGATCTTAAAAACATAAATACTTTAAAATATTACAGCATATACAAATAATTCTTAGCTGCTGGTGTGGTGGACAGAGCATGCCCTCCATGAGACTTTGAAGTGTTTGAAGACAATTTTAGCTATTGCATCTTGAAGGTGAGAAGTCATGTTAGTGATACATTTTGGAAAAGAACCAGAAAATAAGCAGAAACATTCTGTAACACGTAGGATATAGTCCCACAGAAAGAAGGATACAGTCTCAATGTTAATACTAAGAGTATGAAAAGAGCTATTTGGAGATCAATGTTGACATAGTGAGGGAAGACTAGTTTTATATCTTTCAGAAATGTTAGAATTTTTATTCCTTATTTTCCTCAATTAATCACTTATTTATTATGAACTCATATCCCTCAGAATTTATATAGATGAATGACCCCAAAAATTCAACTAAAGAACTCCTTCAGCTAATAAACACTGTCAGCAAAGTGGCTAGATACAAAATCAACTCAAAAAAATCAGAAGCCATCCTGTATACCAAAGACAAAAGGGCTGAGAAAGAAATCAGGGAAACAATAGCCACAAATAACATAAAGTACTTTGAGATGACTCTAACCAAGCAAGTGAAAGACCTGTTTAAAAAAAACATTAAGTTTCTGAAGAAAGAAATTGAAGAAGATATCAGAAGATAGAAAGATCTCCTGTGCTTATGGATTGGTAGGATTAACATAGTGAAAATGGCCATCCTGCCAAAAGCAATCTACAGATTCAATGGAATTCCCATCAAAATATCACCTCAATTCTTCTTTATTTTTCAAAATCTTTAGTTGTTTATTCTTTTAATTTTAATTTTTATTATTAGTTACATTTTATTAACCCAGTATCCCAGCTGTATCGCATTCCCTTGATCCCTCATAACCTTCCAATCCCACTCTCCCTCCCTCATCTCTTCCCTGCCCCTTTCCAAGTCCACTGATTGGAGAACATCTCCTCCCCTTTCATCTGACCCTGTTTTGACAGGTATCTTCAGGACTGGCTGCAATGTGGCCTATGTGGCCTAGCAGGACTGCTCCTCCCTTGGGGGGTGGGGAATTGATAGAGCCTGCCATTGAGTTCCTTTCAGAAATAGTCCCTATTTCCCTTACTATGGGGAACCAATTGATTACTGAGCTACCACGGGATACATTTGAGCAGAGGTTTAGGTTATATCCATACATGGTCCTTGGAGGAGTATCAGTCTCAGAAAAGACCCCTGTGCCCACATATATAGGAGAAAGACAAAAATGGTATATATTCACTTATATAGAGCTGTAAGACATGATAAACATAATGAAACCTATACACCTAAAAAAGATAAACAAGAAAGAGGACTCGGGGTAAGATGATCAATCCTTACTCAGAACAACAAATGGGATGTGCATTGGACATAGGAGAAAACAAGTAACAGGACAAGAGCCTACCGCAGAGGGCCTCTGAAAGGCTCTACCTAGCAGTGTATCAAAGCAGATACTAAGACTCATACCCAAAACTTCGGCAGAGTGCAGGGAATTATATGAAAGAAGGGGGAGTTAGTATGATGCAGAAAGGATAGGAGCTCCACAAGGACCACCTCAATTCTTTACAAACCTTTAAGGAAAGATTATCAGGTTCATATGGAGAAACAAAAAAACCCAGACTATTCAAAACCATCCTGTGCAACAGCAGATCATCTGGAGGTATCTCTATCCCTGATCTCAAGTTGTACTAAAGAGCAATAGTAATAAAACCTGCAATGTATTAGTATAGAAACAGAAAGGAGGATCAGTGGAACCAAATAGAAGACCCAGAATAAACTCACACATCTATGAATACTTGATTCTTGACAAAGAAGCCAAAACCATTCAATGGAAAAAAGACAGCGTCTACAACAAATGATGCTGGTCCAACTTGGATGTCTATATGCAGAAAAATAAAAAAATATATATATATGTATTTATCACCCTGCACAAAACTAAATTCCAAGTGCATGAAAGACCTCAACATAAAACCAGACATATTAAATCAGTTAGAAGAAACAGTGGGGAAGACCCTAGAATTCATCTGCACAGGAGACTACTTCCTGAACAGAACACCAACAGTACAGGCTCTAATATCAACAATAAATAAATAAATAAATGATATCTCATGAAACTTCAAAGCTTCTGTAAACCAAATGACACTGTCATCAGAACAAAATGACAGCCTACAGACTGGGAAAGGATCTTCACCAACCCTACATCTGACAGAGGGCAAATATCCACTATATATAAAGAAGTCAAGAAGTTAAAAAGTAACAAATCAAGTAATACAATTAAAAAATGGGGCAAGGAGTTAAACAGAGAACTGTCTGTAGAGGATTTTAGAATGGTAGAAAAACAATTAAAGAAATGCTCAATGTCCTTAGCCATCAGTGAGATGCAAATTAAAATGACCCTTAGATTTCACCTTATACCCATGAGAAAGGCCAAGATCAAAAACTCAAGTGACAACAATCCTGGAGAGGTTGTGGATAAAGGGGAACATTCCTTCATTGCTGGTGGAAATGCAAACTTGTACAATCACTTTGGAAATCAATCTGGCACATTCTCAGACAATTAGGAATAGTGATTCCTCAAGATCCAGCTATACCACTCCTAAGCATATATGCAAACGAGGCTCAAGGACACAACAAGGACATTTGCTCAACCATGTTTGTAGCAACTTTATTGGTAATAGCCAGAACCTGGAAACAACCCAGATGTCCCTCAGTTGAGGAATGGATACAGAAATTGTGGTACTTTTACACAATGGAATACTACTCAGCAATTAAAAATGAGGAAATCATGAAATTTGCAGGGAAATAGTGGGAACTAGAAAGGATCATCCTGAGTGAGGTATCCCAAAAGCAGAAAGACACAAATGGTATATTCTCACTTATATAGACCTATAAGATATGGTAAATACACCTAAAGAAGATAAACAGGAAAGAGGAACCTGGGTAAGATGATCAATCTTCACTTAGAAAGACAAATGGGAACTACATTGTAGGTAGGAGAAAACAGGTAACAGGACAGGAGCCTACCACAGAGGGCCTCTGAAAGGCTCTACCTAGCAGTGGATCAAAGCATATTTTAAGACTCATAACCGGCAGAGTGCAGGAAATAATATCAAATTAGGGGGAATTAGTAAGACATGGAGAGGACAGGAGCTCCGCAAGGATCAAGTATATCAGGGCACAGGGGTCTTTCATGAGACTGTTTCTCCACCCCAGGACGATGTATGGATATAACCTAGAACCCTTGCCCAGATATATCCCATGGAAGCTCAGTTTCCAAGTGGGTTCTCTAGTAAGGGGAACAGGAACTATTTCAATGGCAAGCTCTCTGACACCCCCACCCCTCAAGGGAGGAACAGCCTTGCTAGGCCACAGAGGGCATTGCATCCAGTCTTGAAGAGACCTGATGAGCTAGGTTAGATGGAAGGGGAGGAGGTCCTTCCCTATCAGTGGACTTGGAAGGGGCAGGGAGGAGATGAGGGAAGGAGGGTGGGATTTGGAGGAAATGAGGGAGGGGGATACGGCTGTGATACAAAGTAAGTAACTTGTGATTAATATAAAAAATAAAAATAAATAAAAAAAAAGAAACAGAAAGGAGGCTCAATAGAACTGAATAGAAGACCCAGAAATAAATCCACAAACCTACGATTACTTGATTTTTGACAATGAAACCATAACCATTCAATGGAAAAAAAAAACAAAAAACAAAAAAACAAAAAAAAACAGTGTCTTCAACAAATGGTGCTGGTCCAACTGGATGTCCACATGCAGAAAAATGAAAATAGATCCACATTTATCACCTTGTACAAAACTAAAGTCCAAGTGCATCAAAGACCTCATAATAAAACCAGATACTCTAAATCGGTTAGAAGAAAAAGTGGGGAACAGCCTAGAACTCACTGGTACAGGAAACAACTTCCTGAACAGAACACCAACAGCACAGGCTCTAAGAGCAACAATCAATAAATGGGACCTCATGAAACTGAAAAGATTCTGTAAAGAAAAGCCACCGTTATCAGAACAAAACGACAGCCTACACACTGGAAAAGAATCTTCACCAACCCTGTATCTGACAGAGGGTTGATATCCAGTATATATAAAAACTAAAGATGATAAAAATCAATAAATCAAGTAATCCAATTAAAAAATGGGGTATGGAGCTAAATAGGGAATTCTCTGTAGAGGAATATAGAATGGCAAAGAAACACTTAAAGAAATGTTCAACATTCTTAGCCATCAGAGAGATGCAAATAAAAATGACCCTTAGATTTCACCTTACACCCATCAAAATGGCTAAAATCAGAAACCCACAACACATGCTGGAGAGGTTGTGGAGAAAGGGAAACCCTTTTCCATTGCTGGTGGGAATGTAAACTGGTACAATCACTTTGGAAGTCAATCTGGCACTTTCTCAGACAATTAGGAATAGCGCTTCCTGAAGACCCAGCTATACCAGTGCTAGGCACATAGCCAAAATTTGCTCAAGTACACAACAAAGACATTTGCTTAACCATGTTTATAGCAGCTTTATTTGTAATATCCAGAACCTGGAAAAAAAAAAAACAGATGTTCATCAATAGAGGAATGGATACAGAAATTGTAGTTTTACACAATGGAATACTACTCAGCAAACAAAAATGAGAAAATCATGAAATTTGCGGGCAAATGATGGGATCTAGAAAAGATTATTCTGAGTGAGGTATCCCAGAAGCAGAAAGATACACATGGTATATAATCACTTATATAGAGCTATAAGATAAGATAAGCATAATGAAATCTATACACCTATAGAAAGTAAACAAGAAAGAGGACAGGGGGTAAGATGACCAAACCTCTCTTAGAAAGACAAATTGGATGTGCATTGTACATAGGAGAAAACAAGTAACAGAACAGGAGCCTACCACAGAGGGCCTCTGAAAGACTCCGCCTAGCAGTGTATCAATGCAGATGCTAGGACTCATATCCAAACCTTTGGCAGAGTGCAGGGAATCATATGAAAGAAGGGGGAGTTAGTATGATGTGGAGAGGATAGGAATCTAAAAGGACCAAATATATCTGGGCACAGGGGTCTTTTCTGAGTCTGATACTCCACCAAGGATCAGGTATGGATATAACCTAGAACCTCTGCTTGGATATAGTCTGTGGGATCTCAGTAACCAATTTGTTTTACCCTAGTATGGGGAACAGGAACTATTTCTGACAGGAACTCAGTGGCAGGCTCTTTGACCTCCCAACCTCCCCAATGGGAGAACAGTCCTGCTAGACCACAGAGGAGGACTTCCTAGATACCTGATAAACCAGGGTCTGATGAAAGAGGAGGAGGTCCTCCTCAATCAATTTACATGGAAAGGGGCAGGGAGGAGATGAGGGAGGGCAGGTGAGATTGGGAGGGAATGAGGGAGTGGGATTGAGCTGGGATACCGAGTTAATAAAATGTAACTAATAATAAAAATAAAAATTAAAGAAATTAAGCCAAAAAAAGATAAAATTAAAAAAAAGAATTGATGTAGAGAGCTATATGGCTAGATTACCTTCTTATTTGAAAAACAAAACAAAACAGTTACATGTATCCAATATAAAATCTGAGAAAATGATAATATTAAGGAGGAAAAAATATGTTGCCTTCATAATTTTCAACTAATGATTCTCTAATTAACTAGTGCTAATTACTAGAAAATGAACTCACTAGGTCAATTGAACCTTAATTTGAGAAACTTGAATTTCAAAAATTCAATTTTTATTCTTGTGGTTTATTTTATTTTATTTTATTTTTAGGTTTTGGACTTTTAAAATTATTTTTATTTTTATAATCATTACAGTTTATTTACTTTGTATCTTAGCTGGAGCCCCCTCCCTATTCTCTCTCAATCCCACCCTCCCTGCCTCATCTCCTCCCTGCCCCTCCCCAAGTCCACTGATAAGGGGAGTTCCTCCTCCCCTTGCGTCTGACCCTAGCTTATCAGGTCTCATCGGGACTGGATGCAATGGTCTCCTCTCTGGCCTAGCTAGGTTGTTCTTCCCACAGGGATGAGGAGGTCAAAGAGCCAGCCTTTGCACTGATGTCAGAGACAGTCCCTGTTCCCCTTACTAGGGTACCCACTTGGATACTAACCTACCATGGGCTATGTCCGTGCAGGGTTCTAAGTTATATCCATGCATAGACCTTGGTTGGAGAATTATTCTCAGACAAGACCCTTGTGCCCAGATATATTTGGTCCTTGTGGAGGTCCTATCCTTTCCAGTTCTTACTAACTCCCCCTTCTTTCATATGATTCCCTGCACTCTGCCCAAAGTTTGGTTATGAGTCTCAGCATCTGTTTTGATACACTCCTAAGTAGAGTCTTTCAGAGGCTCTCTATGGTAGGCTCCTGTCCTGTTTCTTCTTTTCTCCTACTTCCAATGTCTATCCCATTTGCCTTTCTAAGTGAAAATTGATCATCTTACCATGGGTCCTCCTTCTTGTTTAGCTTCCTTAGCTTTCATTATGTTTATCCTAGCTTGTAAGTGCATTATCCACTTTTAAGTGAGTATATACCATGTGTGTCTTTCTGCTTCTGGGATACCTCACTCAACATGATCTTTTCTAGGTCCCACCATTTTCCTGCAAGTTTCATGATTTCCTTGCTTTTAATTGCTGAGTGGTATTCCATTTTGTAAATGTGGTTTATTTTTAAAAAGAATAGTGTTGACTACTTGGGTTTTAAGTTGTATGCTTAGATATTCACTTTTGTTTTATGAGTAGAAATTTTTATGTGCAACCTCAAGTATTATGATTATGACTCCAGAAATAAATCTCAAGTACGTATTTTTAATAATTAGCATTGACCCTTGCACAAAACTTGACAAATGAAATGTGAAATGAAATTTAAGATGGAAATTATATATATAAATAAGTAATATTCTATTAATCAAGTGAAATATTAATATATTACATATGATAAAAATAAAGATTAATATATTGCATTATGTGACTTCAGAAGAGTTGAAATGCTTGAGGAAAAATACTAATCATAAGTAAGGCTACAATTATATAAATCTATCAAAGTATAAAAAGGTTTATGGAGAATATGTATGTCACAAGCAGCGAATGTATCATTTCTGTTTCTTTTACATTTTCAAAATCAGTGAAGAATGGGTGAACTGAGCATTTTCATTCCAAAAAAAAAAAAAGTGACAATAAAAGCCTCTGAACTATTTAGGAAGTGAAAAAAATTGATCTCTGTCAATTGATTTCATTCTGCACTTCTTTTGGCATTTTTTTTTCTGGAGACACACCCTTCCATTTGTGGAGAAGCAAATTTAGCAGAGAAAAATGGACTATGGCTTTCACTCCACTCTTCTGAACGATTCCTTCATTATACTTCCCTCAGCACAGGTGCCACAGAAATTGATTATACACATCACAGAAGCTGACTACTGTCCCTTGCTCACACCTGATGAGTGGTTGGGGATCACTGGCCCATCAATGTTCCCACTAGGATTCAAAATCGTTCTTGAAAAGCAATCTGTGTGTCTTAGGAGATTTTTGTGTCACAAATGGCTGTTTATTTCTTGCCAGGACTAATGTCATATGTAAACCATCTTCATAAAATTACTATTTACAGAATGTGTTATTGCTAAGATATCTGAGCTGTATTGTGGACCTATTTAGCAATATGCACCAACAGTACCACTAAATCATCTGTCTTCTGAGATAAGGAAATCCTTCAAAGGACTCTCTATGATCAATAGTTATGGGCCTTATGAGTAAACTGTATGTGAAATTAGTCTCATTTCCATGCATGGTTGGACTTTTCAGCTATACAACTATATTTTGTTCATCCATGTTCATTCATGTTCCTCTAAGTATACCTATAATCAACCTCATTAAACTCATTGGTTTAACAAGCTAGATTCAATAAACTGGTAGTATATTTAACACTGGATAGTATATTTAACACGTAATATATAATAATATACGTTATGGTAATATATTATTGCTGCAATAAGGATACCATGATGAATTGCACACAGAGAGACACACAAGGACACACACACATGACACAGGCGCACACACATGCACATACACACTGGCATTTGATAATAGCCAAAACAGAATTGTAAATTGCTTCATTCAAGCTAATATATTTGCTTGACTGTTCTCATGCTAATGATTTCTTGTGATCACATTTCTTCTGCTATAAAACATTTTTCTAAGAAGGGACAATGGAGGCAAATAAGACTCAGAAAACTAGTGAAACTAAAAAGATGCAGAAAACTGAGAAAGCTTCAGCATTCGAATTGCTTTTCCTGAGTTTAAAAAAGAATAAGGAGATGTTTTGGCAAAATGTCTTTTAAACTCAGCAGGGAGACCCATCACACCTCTTTGTTTGTTTGTGGAGCTTTTGTTTGCTTGTGTGTTCCTTCCTTTGTAAGATGAGGCTGTAGTTGAGATACCTATACTCCAGAAAGTTGCCTCTCTAACTTCTTTTAAGTAACCCCAGAAAACTCATTGGTTCACCAAGATAAACTTGAATGGAATTATTTCTGTTTGAGAGTGATATCTGAGGTATATATTTTTTTCCAGGACATACTTGACTTCCAGCAGAGAACAAGAAAATAAAAGATAAGTTTGAAAGATGAAATTGTATGATTCACAGAGGGGGCTACAGCTGGCATACAAAGTGAAAAAATTGTAGTTAATAAAAAAAAATAAATTTAAAAAAAGAAAAAAAAAGCAATACAATACACTTCAAATTTCAAATTCATGAAAGCTGAATAGCACACACACACTTTGTAGCATCCAGGCCAAATAATATAACACTTTTAAATTTGTGCTTAAAGAAACTCATATTTTTCCACATCACTGACTAAAATCTCTTGCTCTTTTCCATACAGTAATGGTGGTAACTGGGTGTAATTGCCCATTCTTCTATAAGACTTGATGCTCATGTAACATCATATTCCAGAGCATGCTTTTTATTTCATCTATGTAAATCCAGTCATACAAAGTTATAGAATCCTGATCAAACTTATGAAAATGTCTATGAAGTAGCTGTAATATAAAATATGCAAAATAGTCATGTAGCTCTTCCAGACTGGTCCTTGACTTCTCAGTGAAAAGGAAAAGTAAACCAGTGAATGAGTATCCTCAAAAACAAAGAAAGAAATTGTATGATCCTCAAATGGGTGGAAAGTTATGCAGCTGAAGGTGCTGCTCCTGAGAATACACTGTCCACCTTGACAATCCTGATATGAATAAATTTCTTGATGTAAAATGAGGTGTGTTTTCTCTGTAGCAGAAATCTACACACCTAAAGAAGATAATCAAGAAAGTGGACATAGGTGAAGATGATCAATCCTCATTTAGAAAGACAAATGGGATGTGCATTGAACGTATGACAGGAGTCTACTGCAAAAGGCATCTGAAAGACTCTACCTAGCAGTGTTTCAAAGCAGACACTAAGACTCATAACCAAACCCTCGGCAGAGTGCAGGGAATCATATGAAAGAAGGGGAGTTAGTATGATATGGAAAGGATAGGAGCTCTACAAGGACCAAATATATCTGGGCACAGGGTCTTTTCTGAGACTTACACTCAACCAAGGATGATCTATGGATATAACATAGAACTTCTGCTCGGATGTGGCCCGTGGTAGTTCAGTAACCAAGTAGCTTTCCAAAGTAAGGGGAACAAGGACTATTTCTAACAGGATCTCAAGGGCAGGCTCTTTGACCTCCCCCCACTCCAGGGGAGGAGCAGTCCTGTTAGGCCACAGAGGAGGACTCTACAGCCAGCCCTGAAGATACCTGATAAAACAGGGTCAAATGAAAGGGGAGGAGGTCCTCCCCTATCAGTGGACTTAGAAAGGGGCAGGGAGGAGACCAGGGAGGGAGATGGGAAGGGGGAGGGAATGAGGGAGCAGGATACAGCTGGGACACAGAGTTAACAAATTGTAACTAAAAAGAAAAATAAAAATTAAAAAAAAATTGTATGCTCCTCAAATGGGTGGAAAGTTATGCAGCTGAAGGTGCTGCTCCTGAAACTGCACTGTCCATCTTGACAATCCTGATATGAATAAATTTCTTGATGTAAAATTAGGTGTGTTTTCTCTGTAGCAATTTTTTTTAATTTTTTATTTTTTGCATTTTCCTCACTATTGGTGTTAAGATTCCAGGAAACCAATAAATCAAGATTAAAAAGTCTGATGGTGAAATATCCCTAAGGGTAATATGGTGAATACATTTCTTTATACAGCATACAGTGGCAAGCTCACTTATAAAGCAGGCTCTACCTCATGATTACATGAATCTTTCCCTAATTGCATGAGTCTTTCCCTAATTGCATATGAGCTACAGAGCTTATAGTTGTGTTTCAAACAAAATATTGTATATTACAGGAGTATAAGAAAGTTGTTGCAGCTATTACATGGCCATGGCGTAAGCAATAACATATGCAGATGAATTCTGTCGACTCCCTAAGTAGAACTTATTCACAAAAGGAAAGGCAATGGGAGAAAGATATGTACATTAGTCTCTGCCTTGTCAGGAAGAATGGAAAAAAGTATGAGAAGGTGGCTTGGTATTTCAAACAACTGACAGGAGTTAAAAGTTAAATAATACAAATTAGATATGCAGGAAAGAGTAAATTCTGGGATCAAGCCCAAAATTTAAAACAATAAAAATCAGACCTTGCAGAGTGAGAGAACAAGGTAAAATTTAGTTAAAAACCTCCAGGTTTAACCCTTAGTAGAAAGTAAATGAAAATAATACTCCCTGAGTAATGACACAGATGAGGAACTCAAAAATGGGACAATGTTACAAGAAAGTGTGGTCATGAGGTCATGCTCTATGTCTCAACTGCTTGAATTGGGGAAGTTCAAACATAAAATATACAACCTCTCATAGCCTGATTGTAAAGCTGTGTAAACAGGGTTAAGTGGAATGAGTCATATTTCATGGATGCAGGCAGGGTTACTGGGTAATCGAACTGCTTATCAGTTACTCAAACAAAGTCTTCATTATAAGACAAAATGAAGAAAAGAAGTTTTTATCGGACTCGCTTAAACCAATCATTTCAACCCTTTTTGATTCACTTTTTCATGAAATATAATTGATCATACTGTTTCTTCTCCTGTATTTTCCCCCCAATCCTCCCCATTACCCTATTCGCACAACTTTATGCTCCATGCTGCCAAAATAACTTAAAAACAACAACAACTAAGGAAAAGAAAAACAAGGAAACAAAAAATGACAAAAGGAAAGACAAAATACATAAAGTCCATTTTATGTTCACCAATGTCTTGAGTTCTTGGGGCCTGAACTGGAGCGCGGTTGACATACTCAATTGGAGCAAACTCACCCTTCCCTTTCCCTGCAGATAGCAGTTGTGAGCTGCTTCTTGTTTAGAGGAGAGATTTTGTGTCCACTTCCCTTCTCAGGGTGAGGTTTTTCTCTACAAACCTGAGAAGGTATTATGCTTGATGTTGCAGCCTGTGAGTTCCCTTGTGTATTAGTCCAGTTGTGTCTGGAAGATGCTATTTTCTTGGAGTCATCCACAACTTGTGGATCTTACACTGTTTTACCTCCTTTTATGGAGAGATCGCTGATCATTACAACGATGATTTCAACCTTTAGGGCTGAAACCCTTAAAGTCCTCTGCACGTAGCACAGTTTAGGGTGAGAGGCCAAAAGACAAAGTAGCAGCGATTGTTAAGAGTAGGTGCGGTAAATTCCCTGAGGGGAGAGCTACCTCGCTGCGTTCTTTCCCCACCCACTAGAGATACAGTTACTAGGAAACTGGACCCTCCGCCTAGGGAGGGATACCTGGTCATGATCAATAGTCTGGGAACCTTCCTATAGCCAATCGATTCAAAATGTAGCATCTTGACCAATAGATGCTTGCCAGGCAGGAATTGCCCCTGCCCTGGGCATGCTGGGATGGACCAGAATCTTTAAATCACCCAACTAACCTGGGGCGGGATGCTCGGGTCCCACCGCTTAGGCGGTCGGGGCTGTGTAGGCCCCAGCTGCAGCTTGTAATTTTACAATAAAAAGACCCTCATGTGTTTTGCAACGGAGTCGATTCCTGGAGATCTTTTGGGGGCTCTCGAACTGGGTATAGCAAGGGCATGTGTGAAGGAGGAGGAGGAAAGGTGGGAATAGGAGGGGGGGAGGAGGGGTTTATAGGGGAGATACAAAGTGAATAAAGTGTAATTAATAAAAGTTTAAAAAAAGGGCTACCAATAATAACTGGGATAGGGTTCAGAAATATGTGTCCACCACAAAGGGCCTAGTCCTTAGTGCATACAGTGTGCTGGGAGGAGGGGCTCTTGTGTGCAGACTGCAGCAGGACTAAGAGTAAGTCTGGAGAGACTGAAATGGAGGAAGAATGGAGAATGAATGTCCACTAGCTGACTATCTACCTAGTATGGGGTCTAAAGGTTACTGGAGGACGATGCTTCTACAGGCCATTAGAGTCACAGAGGAATCAGCCCTGAGGGAAGTCTGAAATGAACTTCCAGGAAAAAACAGGGAAACCACGGTTCCACACCAAGAGGCTGAGTGGGTAGGAAGGAAGGAAGTTCGCTGGGAGAAGGGAAAAAAACTCTTACATTTTGGTTTTCATTGGCTGAGGGTCCCCAACATATCAAAGACTAGAATATAACAGAAGAAAAACAAAACTTTACTCAGAGATTCAGTCCTGAGAGAGACAGCTCTTTTTAACCATTTAATTGAGCCAAAGAGAAACCTATTCATGGAAAATTCGGTAAGAATTTGATCTAGCAGAATCTTTGTATGAAGCTTAAAATTTGCTAAGCTCTATGACAAGATGTGATCTTTATAATAGAATTTGATGATGTAGGCTGGCTTGTGAATAAGTCTCCTACAGTTCTAAAGCAATCAAAAGGGAACGAGAGAAAAACATAGAGGGCAGAGGGAGAGAGAGAGAGAGAGAGAGAGAGAGAGAGAGAGAGAGAGAGAGAGAGATTGGATAGCCTTTCCTGCCTCTAGATTTGGAAGATGGAGAGGCAGTATCCACAACACTGTTTTGAGCAATGTATTGAGCAATCTGTAAGATGAGGTATGGCAGTCAATAAAGTAGTGTGAGTTCTCCCTTGTCTGAGAGTAACCCAAAGAGTGCAAGCTCATCTTGCAGAGACACTAAAAGTTGTCTGGATAGATACAGATATATAAATATAAACATGGACATAGATATTGATAGATATGTAGGTATCAAATCAATGAAGTAATCGAAAAGCAATGGTGATTCTATGTGAACTGGACACAGTAAAGGCTTTTCTTTTATGTTGAATGGAATAATACGATTGAGAAGCTTTTCAAACATAATTACGTGGCTTCATATTCTTTTTTAAAAAATAATGTAACAAAATTGAGAATGAGTTACAGCAGGACAAGAGTGGGAATTGGGTATCTAAGAAAGAACACAGAAATGTGAGAAGAAGGACAGGAGTAGTTCCAGAGCTCAGAAGAAGTGGAAGTACTGAGGAGAAATTCTGAAGTCAAACAGAGATATATGTGTGACCCAAGAGACAGGAGATCAGCAGAAAAGTTCATTATTGTTCAGGTTTAGAAACAGAAGATAATGATAAAAGTACTAATGCAGGTGGCATTGAAGATCATTGCTTTAACAAATATATCATGCATATTGAGTAATCCCAGGTCTACAAAAAACATACAGACCCTGTATTAATAACAAAAATAGAATAAATAACTGGGTCCAAGATATTATTTAAGTATTAAAACAGTTCATTTTAAAAAGACTTAGGAAAACTCTGTCTACTGAGAAATGCTTATACAGACTACAAAGAGATAGCTTCACGACATGTTCTCAGAAGTGTGTATCCTAGACCACTGAGACAGACAAAGTGTATACACTTCGGGGAAAAAAATGGCACCTGTAGTTCTAAGTTAGCTAGTCTAGTTTTCAAAGAAATGAAAATTTTTACGTAAGGGGTCACTTAGGCTTGTGTTTTCCATTGAGTTTGTGTCCATAGTTTAGTTTAATGACAAGCATGGTGTTCCTTTCCGTCAGTGAACTAGAACCTATCTTATATGGAAATTAGTGTGGGCATGGGACAATAAAGTAGAACAACAAGGAGGAATGTATCTTTTTCTGTTTTTCTGTTGGAACACTATTAAAGTTTTCTGTCTTCTTATTTTATGCCAAAAGGGAGACTAGCACATTTCAAATATTTTTAAATCAAACTGGCAGTGTTGGAGTGAAGACTATGTTCTGCCTATCTGATTTATAGCCTGCAAAGCATGGTTATACAGTTCTTTGAAACATGGGATGTTTTCAAGATTTACTGATGAAAACATAAAGCAATGCAATCACATTCAAGATGAGAACTGTCTCTGTGACAAATCAAATGATTCCTAGTTTATAGACATTCAAAGATGTCCCACCAGGCTTTCAGATTATTCCCCTGACAAGGTCAAGGATAGCTTAAATAAGAAAAAATATGCTTTTTAACCTCTATTGCCTTATTACAATTAGACTTTTGTTGACAGTAATATGTGATCACTTTGTTTTCACTAGGAGAGGCCAAGTGGAGGAAACAGAATTACATCCCTAAATTTCTTTGAAAAAAATGAAAAGAACAGATGTAATTCTTTGGTTTCGGTATTGAAATAAAGTAGATATTTATCTTTGTCTGTACACATTTCTATACATTTCTTCCACTTTCTCCTTTGCTCCTCTCCCCTCTCCTCCACTTATCTGCTTTTTCTTTTCTTTCCCTCTTACAGTGTTTTTTCTCACTTCAGATTTCTAATGTTTACGCAATGATATTTTTATCTTATCTGATACTAGTTTGGCACTCATAATGTTATCCTGATCTTGTTTAGCTAAATAGTAAAGGTAACTTTATGCCTTACAATATTCTAAAAGTATATTTATCAAGTTTATGTCAGTCTAATTACAAATGCACAAAATAATTTGAGTCATTTTAAGAGTTCTTATAGTAGAGATTTTCTTACTTAAATATGTAATCATTGTGCCTTAAACTCCAACAGAAACCCTGTTAACAATAAAATTGTCATCATGTTGTTTTCTCTCCAAAAATGCATGCTTTTCTTTCCTTTCTTTCCATCCTTGTTTCCTTCTTTCCTTCCTTCCTTCCTTCCTTTTCTTTCTTTCTTTCTTTCTTTCTTTCTTTCTTTCTTTCTTTCTTTCTTTCTTTCTTTCTTTCTTTCCATTTTTTATCTGAGACGGGGTTTCTCTGGGTAGCACTGGATTCACTTTGTCGATCAGGCTAGCCTTAAACTTACAGAGATTTGCCTGCCTCTACGTCACAAGTTCTGGGATTAAAGGCATAGGACATCATCTCCCTGCTAAAAATGGATAGACTTTTAAATTATTATTCTTTTATTTACATTAGAGTTTCATAAATGATATAACACATACTTAAGGTCCAGGAGACTATTTTTTCCAGTATGGCTTATAGAAGAAAATCACTGAGCCATATATATCCTTGTACTTTATTCCACTTTTAAAAAAATATTTTAATCTAATGCCATATTTGGGAAGAAATATACATATTATATGTGTGTCATATAACTTTTGGTGCTTAGGTAAAAATTAAAATGTAAAAGTGTTCAGTGCACATATTCATGGGAGACATTTTCAAGATCCAAACAAAACCAAGTCTCCAAGATTCATCTGAGGTTGTGATAACTACTGTAAGATGCAGATCTGGAATCAAGAATGTGTGGAGGTTTTGTTTTGTTTGTTTGGTTTATTGATGGAGAAATTTTTGGATGCAAACTTTCTAACAAAGATAGAAGTACACATTTTCCTTTTAAATTTTTGTGAGGTCCCTATTAAAAGGTGTATGTGGAAATGCTGAGACGTAACAGGAGACAGAGAGAATGGCTAAGGCACTTAGCAGACAGGCAGAGAATAAACATTGACAAGGTCCATCTCCACATTCTAAATTATTAAGAGAAAATTATAAAATTTATTTAAATTTTAAATTATAAAATTATAATTTCCACTGTAACTTAAGGGCAGGTTTCCATGCACAATATCTAGTATTTTCCAAGGTTGCTGAGCAATACAAACAGACTCTTATTATTCTCACCAATAACACTCCTCACTAAGTGCTTTTTCAACCTTCCTAGTGCTGGAACCCTTTAATACAGTTCCTCATGTTGTGGCGACCCCAACCATAAAATTAAATTTGGTGCTACTTCATAAATGTAGTTTTGCTATTGTTATGAAACATAATATAAATACAGGTGTTTTTTGGTGGATTTAGGTGACCCCTGTGAAAGGGTCAGTGGATGCTGAGAAGGGTTGAGAGCCACTGGTTGAGAACAGCTGTCTTAGCTGAACAAAGGCCCAGATTCAGAATGACTGGAGGTTCACTTGACATTATGCTGATTTGGCTACCGATATCCACAGTGGGACTGAACTGAAACTGTTCTCAGTAGAGACAGACAGCAGGCATCCTGACATGAACAGTGTCACCAGCCATGGAAAGGAAGTGAAGACAAAAATGACTTTATCTTGTTTCTGCAGACTCCACTTCTTCTGAGTGATGCCTACTGAATACTTTGAAGTTGCAGTAAACTTTAAAGCACCAGAGAGCAGAATGGTCTTTTAAAGAAGAAAGCCTTTGAGGATGAGTTTGTGAACTGTCCCCAGCACTTTGAAGCAAGGTGTGTCCAAATGACTACTTGGGTTGATGTATTTGAGTGGAAATCTTCTGAGGAACTTTAAAGCTGGATCTTGTAACTCCTCATGCTCAACTCAACCTGACCTCCTGATAGAAAAGACTTTGATTTTCAGATGGTGCAGTTGCACAGCTGTGGAGCCTGAGTGATGATGTGTCCAAGCCACTCTGAAAAACAAATTATGATTACTTGTATTGAACATGCAGAGCAAGAATCCTGTGTGTGTGTGTTTGTGTGTGTGTTTGCATGTTTTTCTGTAGGCAATCTGGAATATTCTGAAAGCTTCCTCCTTGAGGTCTACTGTCATGTTATCTGAAGAGTCTATGCAAGTTGGTGAGGGTAAAAAGCAATCAGCATTCTTACCCTGTTGTAAGACTTACAAACCACAATAATTACCAGCAAGAAAAATTATCTCCAAGGGTGCAATAATGGCACTTTTATCTTGAAGGTAACCTCCAAAAACTTAACTGGAAATAGTACTCACTTAAATTTGTGCCTGGCACTATAAACCTAGGTTCATAGACTCTAGAACAAAACCATTTATCGCCATTTCCTCAAATCTATATAGTTTCTAATCTTAGTCTAATTACTTACCCTTATACCCATGGATGACTTCAGTTCTCATCAGTCACAAAACAAATTCCATTTTACCATCATCAGAGGCTTCATAATCATAACTTGTGAAAAGACAGAGAATAACCAGTTGTGGGGAGCATAGCCCCAAAAGGTAGAGCCCCTTCATCCAAAGCTCAAAAGACATCACATACAAAAAAAAAAAAAAAAAAAAAAAAAAAAAAAAAAAAAAAAAAAAAAAAGACTGTGAGAGCCTGGAGCCTGGACAGTTATTATGAGACAGAAATAGTATCTTCTATATGTGACAAAGATGCTACACATCCATGAAATGGCACCAGCATGTTCATGACAAGAGAAGACCATATGTCGGTGTGGATATAAGATATTTCACAATGCTCCACCACAAATAAAGAGCTATAAGCAATCAGTGGATTCTGAGAGGGGCAGAATTGTTTCATTTTTCTTTAGATAGGAGCCTCATTGATAGATTGTCCAAACCCAAGTGGTTGACTATGAACAAATATTTACTAATGTGACCCTAATTAGCTATGTGTGTCTCTGTCCTTAACATTAATATTTTTTCAAGTGATCATGATTTCAATAGCAAGTAGTGGGATCAGGGATAGTTAGAATAATAGAAGGGATATGTGGATATTTTGTGATAGTCTTATAAATGAAATCCAGAAACATAATTGAAAATACAGCAACCATAATTTTGCCTGTTCACTTGCTCAGTTTATTTCAGAGCTTATTATCAACTGAATGGTTGTTAAAATTCTAGAAAAGGTTGAAATTATACCATGGAATGAAACTTAGTTCTTATAGCAATAGTTGTAATTAACTAAGTTACTAGTTTATATATAAACACAATATCAAATCCTCAATTTTTAGAGTTGGGTCAATAACAAAATATTTTGTTTCTTTTCTTCTACTAACAGACCACCTCAATAGTAAGAAATTTAAATAATCATAATTAACTTTATGCATTTTATCATGACCTATCAATTTGTTTGGAGGCACTTTGATGGTTTTGAGCCAGTTCAACAGATTGTATGTGGTTATCTTGTCAACAGTAGGCTGATAGGCTACCTAGTACTTATAAGTCTCTGATTTAGGACAGCTGGCCTAACAGAATTCTTATTCCAAGTGTTATCTGGTCTTATACCAGATGGCTCAAGCAGTATTTGTATACAGAGCAGTTTTCTAAAGTCTTTGGTTGTATCAACTTCTTCCTGCCTCTCTTCCAGTAGTCATAAAACAGTAGTAAATATTCAAGGGATTCAACTTCTTTAAAAAAATTTAAATAGATTCTTTTCTCATCAATATATATTCTTATTATAGTTTATTCTTTTTCCTCTTGTCCTAATTTCTCCTTATCTGCCCTCTTCTCCAGGCCCACTCTCCTTTGGTTTTCATTAGAATAAAGAAGGTTTTCAAGAGGTAACAAGCAAATATGAAAGAAACGTATGAGATGAAGCAAAAACTTTCATGTACAAATCAGACTCAGCAACCCAATAGGAAGAAAACAATCAAAGAGCAGTCAAAAGAACCAGATCCCATCTGTTCTCACAGTCGGGAGTTCCATAATATTAAGATAACTGTTATTAAACTTGGAGGACCTGGTATAGACCCATGTAGGTCCTGTGCTTTCAGCTCAGTCTCTGTGAGCTCATATGCACCTTGCTTAGTTATTGTTATTAATTTGTGCCTGTAATTACTTGCCTTCATTTTATTAAGCATTTTTGCATTTTATGAAGGATATTGCCTGTAGGGTTGCTGTTTTTCTTTTTCTTTTTTAAATTATTATTATTATTTATTACAATTTATTTAATTTATATTCCAGCTGTGTTCCTCTCCATCATCTGTTCCCATTCCCACCCTCCCTCCCTCTTCTCCCCCTATACCCCTCCCTAGTCCATTGATAGGGGAGGTCTTTCTCCCCTTCTATTTGACCCTAACCTATCAGGTCTCATTAGGACTGGTTGCACTGTCTTTCTTGGTCACTTGGCAGGTCTGCAGCCCCCCATGGGGAGGTGATCAGAGAGCCTATCATTGACTTTATGCCAGAGAAATCCCCTGCTCCCCTAATTAGGGAACCCACTTGGAGACTGAGTCTATGGGCTATATCTGAGCCAAAGAGGAAGACTATGAGAACTCAATGGCTGGCAGCAGTTTGACCCCTCCCCCCCAAGAGATTAGCAGCCTTGCTAGACCACAGAGAAGGACATTGCAGCCAGTCCTGAAGAGACTTGATAAGCTAAGGTCAGATGGAAGAGGAGGAGGCTCTCCCCTTTCAGTGGACTTAGAGAGGGGCAGGGAGAAGTTGAGGGAGGGAGGGTGAGATTGGGAGGGAATGAAGGAGGGGGCTACAGTTGTGATAAAAAGTAAATAAATTGTAATTAATATAAAAAATAAAAATTTAGTAAAAAAAATAGTATGAAATAAAAAAAAGACATTCCTGATGAGAACTGATAGACTAGGGTCAGATGGAAGGGGAGGAGGACCTCCACTATCAGTGAACTGATGAGATGAGGGAGTGAGGGAGGGATTAGGAGGAGATGAGGGGGGGCTACAACTGGGATACAAAGTAAATACATTGTAATAAATTATATATATATATATATATATATTTAAAAAATGAAAGAAGCGGGAGATTGAAAAACCTGGAGGGGACAGGAACTCTAAAAGGAGATGAATAGAGCCAATATAACTGAGCCCTGGTGGCCCTGCAGAGACTGATACCCCAGTCAAGGACAATGCATGGAGAGGACCTAAAACCCCAGTTCAGATGTAGAGTTGTTTTATGTTGTTGTTTTGTTTTTCTCTTACTGGCTTGTGTATCAATGTAATGGTTTCATAAAATAAAAAGTGATTTTTATTTCTTTTTTTCTCTCAAAAAGGAGTTGTTATCTTTTCTTGAAAGTCTGATAGAATCCTGCTATGAATCTTTCAGGGATTGACCTATGTCTAGTCATAGTATTTCTTACTAATATTTGAATCTTATCCTTTGTTGTGGGTTTTCATAGGTTGCTGGTCTCTTACAGGTTTAAGTCTGGTAGTTTGGGTGAATCAAGAAATTTATCTAATTTGGGGGATGTCTCTCTTTTTCTTTCTTTTCAAATGGGAAACAATTCAATTAATATTGTTTATCTTCTCAAAGAACCAGCTCTTATGTTTATTTATTCTTTCTATTATTGTCATCATTTATATTTCACTACTTTCTGCTATTATTATTACTTCTACTGCTGCTACTTTCTGTCTGTTGGTTTTGAGCTTGTTCTTGTTTTCTGAATTTTTGAGTTGTATCATGAAATCACGAGTTATCTGCCTGGCTTATTATTTTATTTTTATTATATTATATTATATATTTTTTATTTTATTTTATATGAGTATATGAGTCAGGGTTTCTCTGAATTAGAACTTGCTGTAGTTCTAACAGCTGCAGACCAAGCTGGCCTTGAACTCAGATAGATTCACCTGCCTCAGCCTACATCCTGAGAGCTATGATTAAAGGCGGGTGCCATCGTTGCCTGCATCTGCCTGATACGTTTTTAGATTTAATTTTAACTTATATAAATACTTTAGATTCCAATCATAGCCCCCTCCCTCCTCTCCATCTGGTCCCTCAAACCTTCTCCACCCTATCCTCCCTCCTCTTGTCCT
>REGO01001353.1:83109-110221 GCA_010120015.1 Rhombomys opimus | reverse complement strand
TTTGTTATTCCATATGAAACTGAGAATTTTTCTTTCAAGGTTTGTAAAGAATTGTGTTGGTAATTTGATGGGATTTGCATTGAATCTGTAGATTGCTTTTGATAAGACAGCCATTTTTACTATGGTAATCCTGCCAAACTATGAGCCTGGGAGATCTTTCCATAATATCCAGAATATTTAAAGAGCTCAAGAAGTTAAAATGCAACAAATCACGTAATCAATTTAAAAATGGGGTACAGAGGTAAACAGAATTCTCAATAGAGGAATATCGAGTCGCTTAGAAACACTTAAAAAATGTTCAATATCCTTAGAAGTCAGGGAAATGCAAGTCAGGATGACCCTGAGATTTCACCTTTCACCCATCAGAATGGCTAAGATCAAAAACTCATGTGACAACACATGCTGGAGAGGATGTGGAGAAAGGGGAACCCACTCCACATTGATGGTGGGAATGTAAACTTGTACACCATTTTGGAAATCAATCTCGTGCTTTCTCAGACAATTAGAAATAGTGCTGTCTCATCATCCAGCTGAACTATATATATGTATATGGTTCAGCTGGATGATGAAATATATATATATATATATATACTTGAGCACATATCCAAAATATTCTCAAGTATACAAAAAAGACATTTGCTCAGCAGCTTTATTTTTAGTAGCCAGAATCTGGAAACAACCCAAATGTCCCTCAATTGAGGAATAGATAAAAAAAATTGTGGTATATCTACACAATGGAATACTACTCAGCAATTAGAACAAGAAAATTATGAAATTTGCAGGGCAAATGGTAGGAACTAGAAAAGATCATCCTGAGTGAGGTATCCAGAAGCAAAAGACACACATGGTATATACTCACTTATGAGTGGATATTAGATACATAATATACGATAATCATACTAAAATGTGTGTACCTAAAGAAGCTAAGCGAGAACGAGGACCCTGGGTAAAATGCTCAATCCTCATTCAGAAAGGCAAATGGGACGAACATTGGAAGAGGGTGAAAACAAAGAACAAGACAGGAGCCTATTAAAAGACTCTACCCAGCAGGGTATTAAAGCAGATGCTGAGACTCCTAGCCAAACTTTGGACAGAGTGCAGGGAATCTTATGAAAGAAGGGGGAGAGAGAAAGACCTGGAGGGAACTGGAGCTCCACAAGGAGAGCAACAGAACCAAAATATGCAGGCAAAGGGGTCTTTTCTGAGACTGATACTCTAAACACAGAGTATGCATGGTGATAACCTAGAACCCTTGTACAGATGTGGCCCATGGCAGCTCAGTCTCCAAAGGTGTTACCTAGTAATGGGAACAAGGGCTGTCTGTGACATAAACTCAGTGACTGGGCTCTTTGTTCTCCTCTCCCTGAGGTTGGGGGGCAGCTTTACCAGGCCGAGGAGGAAGACAATGCAGCCAGTCCTGATGAGACCTGAAAGACTAGGGTCAGATGGAAGCGGGAGGAAGACCTCCCCTATCAGTGGACTGGGAAGGGGCATGGGAGGAGAAGAGGGAGGGGGGTTGGGAGATGTGTGTGTGGGGCTATGATTGGGATACAAAGTGAATAAATTGTAATAAAGAAAAACAATTAAAAAAGGAGATCTATTATTTGTTGGTGCTATTTTTATACTCTATTTGGTGCTCCCATCCTCTACCTCCTCTATTTTGTGTGTTCATATGCATGTCTCAGCATGTGTGTGAGGTCAGAGGACAATGTGTGAGAGTCAGCTTTCTTCCTCAGAGTGTTGGTATAATATTCCTGTGGAATGTATTCAATTTACCCTTGTTTATTCAAATGATGGTTTCTTTACCCCATTGCCTGGTTTCAATCCAGACTTTGCATTGTGATGCTTACTCTGAGCATCACCTGTCTCAAGTTTGTGTAAACATGCCACTATTTGTTCTCTGTAATTGTGAATTAAACAACCAGCCAGTGCTGTGCAATGGAGAGAATAGGGTGGGATATCCTGGTCCAGAGGGGAGGGGAGGGAAGTGAGTGGGAAGAGGAGGAACAGAGATCAGCAGGGCAGGACTTGGAACCAGGAGGAAAGATGAACTGGACCTAAGATATGATTAAAAGCAAGTACAATGTGTAATATCTGACTGGTTGGAAGCTATGTGGGCTTAAAGGTTCAGGATGGAGTAACTATTGCCCAGCATTGTGCTCTAGGTTAATTAAATAATTCCTAGTCTCTGTGGTGATTTGGGTATACAGCTAGTTTAGGAATAACCGCTGATTAAGTAAAAGATAAATCAATAATAAATATTAATAACCCACAACATCAGAGACAGAGCAGGTTGTCTGGGTGTCAGCAGATGCTTTTACTCTGAGTCCTCTCTCCGGGTCCTGCCTATTCTTAATGTTGAACAACCTCTTCATCATTCAGATGAGACACATCTTTCTTCACTCCTTCTCCATGTTCTTACATCACTTCCTTTTAGGTCAAATGACGCAGACTGACTCAGAAGGTGCTTGATTTTTCTGCTTCTTTATGACAGATACTAGAATAAGGCTTTGACAACTGAGCTGTAAGAATATCATGAGCAGTGCTGTCACCTACAAACAAGTCAAACTTACATGAGAAAGACATGGAGCTGAAGGGTTGGTGAAGAGACCTGCTCCTCTTAGAAAAGTCCCTGGTTCATTACCCAGCACCCACATCATAGGACTCATGACAGGCTGTAGCTCTAGTTCCCTGTGACCCAGTGCACTCTTCTGGCCCATGTGGGCACCTGCACAAATGTGGCATACATTAATACAGACATATGCACATGAATAAAACAAATCTTTGTATTATAAAAGCAGACTGTTTAATAAGCTATAGCATAATACAGTACACATCACTTACCTCAAAGCTTTGTACATGTTGTCCTGGCTTGCTAAAAATAAGTATTCACATTGTAAAGTAGATCCATGATGCACCCAAAATGTTTACAAGGGGTCTAGTCAGATATAAATCAAGTACTTTTTAAGTAGGACATAAACTTAATCTAACCATACTAAAATTTGATGTTCATGGATTGTATCAGTGTATTTTTTAGAATGTGTCCATTGAAATCTTAGAACCATGTCAATATCTTATTGTATAGATCCAATTCAAGAACTTAAATGATGAAACCTGTTTTTAAATGAATGTAGAATCAGATTCTTTTGCAGTTCTCTGGTGAGAAAAAGCTGTATGGTGCTGTGGAGAGCACCTGGGCATTAGCAAAGCTGCACAGAAGCCTTGGGCTGCTTCAGTCACACTCACTGATTCATCTTGAAAGAGACAAATACACATTTTTTTTCTTTTGGTTTCTTGAGACAGGGTTTCTCTGTGTAGTTTTGGCTCTCCTGGACCCACTTTGTAGACCAGACTGGCCTTGCATTCATAGAGATCAGCCTGCCTCTGCCACCAGAGTGCTGGGATCACAGTACCACTGCACCTGGCTACAATGCCACAGTTTTAAACCAACATAAAACTAGAGCTAGATAAAAAGTGAAACTTTATGGTGTATTTGTTATCTGATTCATCTCATATTTACTGTCTTTATTCCTGCACAGAACTATCATGAATATAATAGCAATGAAATGTTTAAGTGTGTTCAAGTCCACTGCCTGGTGCATTGGGCTCCTATTTCTTTCATAATCCTGTAAAATCCTTTCCATGGATGGATACTTACAGACACTTTGAAATAGTTTAAAGTAGCTCCATTTAGCACCATTTAAGTAACACTAAATTAGTCCCATTTAGCACTAACATTTAGCAAGCACAATGTCAGGTCAAAGATAAGGACATTTTTTGACTACTGTGATTACAGCAGTATGAGTTTTGATAAAATTTATGAACTTTATCTGTGTGCTTCCAGTCATGGTAACACCAAATCCAGTTTTATATGTCCTAATTAAAATAATTTTGTCAGTACTGGAGAAATGGCTCAGCTATAAGAACTCTGGCTAAACTTCCAGTTTGAAATCAGGTTCAAATCACAGCAACTGCCTATTGGCTGAGAACCATCTGTCAAATCTAGTCAGTGACAAGGCATTTGAGGAACTCTTTCAGCCTCTACAGGTCGCATGTTTCCATGTGATACACAGCCATAAATGCAGGCAAGCTATTCATACACAACAAATTAATGCAAAAATTAAAAAGTTAAGCAAATAAAGTCCTGCAAAAAAAGAATGGACAATGAAGAATGAGGTTTCTATATCATTGTAATTTGCTAAGATTACTCTCAGTGCAAGATTGAGTCACCAAAATTATTCCTTGAGAATAAACACATTCTTGAATTCCTGTGTGGCATTTTATCTTACTGACAATGTTGCAGAATTGGGAATTTTTCTCACTCGTTGAACATATAAATGAGAGAGACAGTTTCTCAATTTCTCCCATGCCAACACTCAGCCAGAAGCCCATCCCTGTGAATCAGCACAAGTGGACTAAAAGTTGCATAACCAAGGATCAGAAGTTCTCGAGTATTTGTCATCAAGGTATTGTTCCCTGAAGAGAGAATTAAAAATAAAGAAAAGGCACAATCTGCCCAATAGAAGAGAAGAAAACAGAGCATGAGAAGGAGGACACTTTGAGCAGCTCTCAGCTCAGGGGGAGTTCTGTAGAGAAGCTTGGAGTTCTGAAGGTAGAGGACATGCTGGTGGTGCTTGTGGAGAAGAAACACCATGTAGCCACTGGCCCCTCCCATGACACCCTGGAACACTACATCTATCAGGACCATGACAGGGAGAAAAATCCATTTTATTTCCTGACTTTCTGGCATAAAATAACAATAGTTGCCATCAGTCATAATCTGTGAAACATTCAGGTTTTTATTTGTGATGGAATGGATTAAGTTCAAACACATTAAACCATTCAGTATCCAAAAGACTGAGAAGAATGGAAGGATGTGCCAGGCAGACTTTGGCCTGAGCCTCCTCCACCATGATGCTCTAGGACTGATGATGATGGCCTGGACCACAGTGAGGAGACTGCTGGTGCAGATGGAGAGACCACGGGCCACTCTCTCCAGGTAAACAATCATCTTACAGCCTATATTATTTAGGAATTTTCTCAAACCAAAAGCTGCTATTGTCTTTGGCAATCCTTTTGCAAGAAGAGTTATGATGTTTGTAAAAGCCAAGTGCATGAGAATCAGGTGTATGGGTTTCTTCTCAGAGCCTCCCCACCAACTGAACATGTAATTCACGGAAACAGACATGTTCCCCAGAATGCCAAGCACAGTCATGAAGAGAAAAATTATTGTCTTAATAAACTTCAAAACCATTTCTTCCTTGCTTCTATACAGGATGCAAATACATTAAAGAAAGCATCAATAATGCTAGACATGGATCTGTACAGCACATTTTTCATATGTGTGTGTGTGTGTGTGTGTGTGTGTGTATGCGTGTGTGTCTGCATTTATCCATTATCCTTGTTATCTCTCAGCATAATTAAATTCTACTCCAGCCTTCCCCAACCCAAATTTCTCCATCTAATTCACATTCTATTTTATCACATTTCTCCATGCATTTCTAAAGCCTGAGGCTCATGCTGAACCTGTCTGCCGTCTCCACATCACACAGACAATGGGAAACCCTGTTGTTCAACACCTGTGACATCTCTCAGAACTAGAAACTTTACCTTCCACATCTCTGCTCCTCTGTTCAATATTCTTTTCTTACTTGCATCTTGAATAAAAATTTCTAGATTTGCATTTGGCTTCAAAGTTTTCTATCTTCAATTTCTACTTTTTAATATTTCAAAAGCAAATGTTCATTAGATTTTTTTAATGTAGTTTACAATGTCAAGTCAAACTGTGTAACCTTTCCAGACAGGGCCCAGCAATTAAAGGAGAATCATCAAAACATATACTAAAAAATTCATATAATCATCAGATTGCCACCAGCAAGGGTATCCAGAGGAGCCTGGGGTTACTTCCTAGGAGAAGGAATATCAGAGAGCTGTGGTACCCAGGGAGTGATTTTAAGGCATCTGTGGCCCCAGTTAGTGACCTCAAAGCATCTAAGGAAAGATGGAGCAGCTCTGGACCAGGCAGTGATGATGTGTGTGTGCAAGGAGACTGCAGAGGTGTTAGCTGCTGCCTTGAGATAAGAGCAGTTTCTGAGTTATGACCTCAGAATCAGCTGGATGCAGCACAGTAGTTTGGGGCACACTGCTCTGAGCACGGATTTTCTCATCTAAAAGGTCCTGGTAGCCTTTTCCTGTGTTTGACCTTGTGAACAGCAGCTATGGCAGTTTGGTTTGCAGCCTGCTTCTCCTGTTTCTTTTCTAACCTGTCTGTCAGGAAGGCTGCTCTGTTCTGCATCATTCCAAGCTGATTCTAAGTCCTAGACCTCAGCAGGATGTTGTTTTTCATGTTTGGAAGCTCCATTCTCATTTTTCAGGGATTTGAGGTAAGCTGTGGGCACCTTTTCTTGAAGAAAGGGAATCTGGATGCTTCCTAGGCTGCACAGGTTTGTGTGTGCTCTGAGTACTTGAAATGCCTCTGTTCACTGCTCTCTTTCTGCTAAACTCACAGGACTATGTAAATGTCTATGTCTTCCTAACCCCACATATGACATTCCTGAACCTGAAATTTTTTCTCAGGCTTGTGTCCAGGTGGCTTTGTGACTCCAAAAGTAAATTATTCACTTCTATCTGTTCTCTACAGCATCCTAGAAGTCTTAATACAATTGTAAATATCTGGACACAATGAATAATGCTCCAGATATTAATAGCAAGCACATCAGCATTCATTAACATATTTACAATACAACTTTATTGTTTTGTCAATTATTGGGACCTGTAAAAGCCACTGCTATGAATTCATCCAAATCATGATGGAAAATACTAATTTTTGTTTGTCTAATGCTTGCTTTCTTGAGTAGTACATCTTTTTTAGTTATCTCTTCCCTTTTCCAAACTCTAAATCCTATTTGTGATTAGCTTCTAATTTTTAATAATAGATTCCTTCTTGAAGTAGACTATCAGCGGAGGAAGAGGTGATTCATCTTCCACATTGTCTTCATAGATACTAGCAAATTAATTTAAAATGTGAGATAGCCTTCTGTTTAAATACATGGATAATAATATATTTGGTCCTAGCCCCCAAGTCTTAGGAAGGTTACATCCATCCATCCTGATTTTCTAAAAAGAATCAATCAACACCAAAAATAGTTTATTGCTTTTTGCTGCTTAGTGATGGGAGAAAGTTAAGATGAGCTGTTTCAGGATGTGCTGTTTCACAGCCTGAATCCTTTATAGCTGGAATTGTGAGGACTGTAATGGTACCTGTTACAGTAAGCGGTTTATACCTTTCTCCACATGCACCAGGCATGTAATGACTGAAGATGAGTATGTACAATACTATTTGATAGAATCAAGACACGGTAAGGATGGATACAAAAGAAAAATCTTTCAGTTAGGCTTTTGTTAAAGAAAACATATGCCAACATTTGAAATGGGGAAATGCATCAAAACAAAGAATACAAATTTTAAAAACATTAGTGACACTGTTGGAGTCAGAATGATGGCAAGTGTGGAGGCTAAAAAATAAGAGGTTTGTGTGTGTGTGTTGCTATTTTTGAGACAGAGTCTCTAGTGTAAACCAGGCTAGCCTTAAACAATTATCTTGCCTCAGTCTCTAATTTTGAGAGGTATCTAAAAATCTTCTATATGTTACTGATTCCTTAATAATAATAATAATAATAATAGCCTAGGACATAACCTTAGGCAAAACCCACCCAGAGCTCTGTCCTGATACTGTAGCCTGAAGATGGATAGCAATTACTCAGCATTTCTGTTCCATTTCTGCATCTCCAAGAACTTGTCTCTGATCTCTCAGGAGGAGACAGGTACAAGCCTTGTCAGGGCCAACAGGAACCTGGAAGACCCATCTCATAAAGCCTCTAAACTACTCCCTGACTCAGTCAGAGAAAGACATCAGCTTTAATGAAACTCTCCATGGCACAGCTGAGGGTATCAAGGATCTTACCTCATGTAATCTGCTGGACCTCTGTGGTGCAGACAGGCTCTGGGGCAGCTGTGGGAACATTACACTTGCCAGGTCATATTTGTACTGTCTCAATTTGTGGGGCTCTTGGCTGCCATCAGGTATTGTGGACAAAAAGTTTCTTGTTGTCACATTGTCAGGGAGAAGAAAGGCCTCTGCAGGGCCTCAGTCCCTGAAGAAAGCTTCCTTCTTTTCCCACAGTTACTACATCTGTTTTGCTCAGAAGTTATTTCAAGCTTAATTAGGGTTTAATTATTTTGAGAGGAAGGATGTGAGGAGAGAAAATGAGTACTAACCAAGTTTCTGTCTACTGAGCTTCCCCCATTTCCTGACTTATTTTTACCTTCCCTAAGAGCCAGGCTGTGAGCTGGATGGAAAGGATGTCTCTTCCTTCTCTTTTTTAAACCCCTTGTTAGACAGAAGTAGAATAAGCAGTTTTCAGCACTGTGGGATTCTGCTTTCTGAGCAAGTCCCATCAGTCGTGAAAGTCTTTGCCATAACTGGAATAGTTTCATTCCTACACATTAAATATCATATGGAAATTGAACTATAAATGCCTATTGACCTTATTCCAAAAATCAATCCTTACATGTTCTAAAACTTTAAGAATATTTTTCAATCTTATTGTGCTCAAGAGTGGTCTTTTCACATACTTTTTAACTGTAGTTCCTAGGAGGCCTTTCCTATCTTGTCACAATATGATATAAATGAATGTATGTGCAGCCTGAAGTTAGAAGTGACAATATTATGTTTTTGTATGTGAAAGCACCATTGGGTTGCCATAGGAGATGTGTTTGAGGTCACTTGTCTTTCTCTATGCCCTGCATGATGATGTCACCATACATGAAGGTGCAGTAGACACATAATAGAAGAAAAAATTATTCTTCTGTACATGAAGAGACAGCTTTTGAGGAAACTAGAATTTCCATAACAGTATCTAGTCAATGGGGAAACCCAGGTACAAAGGAACCAAGTTGTACATTAAGCATGTCACGGTAGATAGAAATTTAAAAATAAGAGTTGTTGCCCAAAGGAGCACCATGGGAATTTATGAACAACCCAGGCAGCTGCAATACTCTGCTCACCCCACATGGAACAAGTCCCCATTGATGAAACAATTGATTAAACATGAAGAAGTTTAGTTGTTCTTTAATAGAGTCCACACCCCTACATTCCAGAATCTTTGGTACAGAAATAAAAAAGAAGCATGGACACCAAGCCAGAAACAAACCTTTTATCTACAATGGTGGCCTGCCTACAAAAGACGCTAGGGCAATGGTGGCACAAGCTTGTGGGAACAACCAACCAATAGCTGATTTGACTTACGGGCTACTCCACAAGACTGACTCCGTACCCAACACTGCAAAATATTTCAAGTACTACAAAAAAAAAAAAAATCACAATGTGATTACACCCTATTCTTCTTGAAGTGAATGATCACAATGAGTATATGTAGAAATGAACATGTTCCCCGATACCTTTACGTGATCAAATGTCTTAAATAATATGGGTGAACAAAACTGTTCCCATGAACCCACATATGTTTTATTTTATTAAATAAAATTGATTTTGTATTTTATATAATGGTTAACAATGATCTGAATATAACCCTACATGACCCTGGGATAACAGGGAACTGTGGTCCTTTTTCTCCCGTAAAAGAGCGTAAGCAAACATTTTGCATTGAAGAATCTCCAGCCTTTTAAATGAAGAATAACATATTTTATAGGGTTTTTTTTGACATGATATATTATAATAACTGCAGTTTTTGTTTAATTGGCTTAAACAGCATGGCTTGGTTTTACTTTGTAAATTTAGTAAAATAAACACCAAGGTTTTTTGACCTCCCCCAAAGGGTTTAAGACACTGTTTTAAGTTTTTTTGTTAGACTGTCCAAGGGTTATTATTTTAAAATACCATCAGTCAGATTTTAAAATATCGTCAGTCCAAGTCTAGAGATAAACAAACACACACACACACACACACACACACACACACACACACACAAACACACACACACACACTGACATACATAAGGAACATAGAACTCTGACATTGTCTCCTTGGAGTAACGAGAATACCCAATACCAGAATTTGACCAACTCCTACCGGACACAAGTCCCACAGATTCCAGAAGGAGTGGACCCCCTCGTGGGCCCACACACACACATAGATTCCAGAAGGAGCAGAAACCCCATGGCCCTCTCCATAGCTTCCAGATGGAGAGTGGGCTCCAGCAGCCCTCTTTTCACACAGAATAGGGTCCCAGCCCCAGCGACCCTCTCTCCTGGTCCCAAAAGGAGTAGAGCCATTACAGGCCTCCTCTCCAGGAATTGGAGCATCCTCCAGATTCCCTCGACCAGATCGGAAACTCTCCAAATTTTCCCCAGACCTTGAGAGCAAACTGAAACCAGAAACCAAAACAGACAGCTGGCAGACAAAAACAAAAAATTTTAATATTTTTATAATATTAAAACAAAGCATCCTCTTTAGGAGTGAAATCATAAAGCACATTTATAATTTTAAAAGTCAAAACCAGACTTTAAAATTTACCAGTGCAAACAATCCAATTTTATATTATTATTATTATTTATTACTATTATTTTGTAATTTTAATTTCTCTAGTTCCCTTAATAACTGAACTTGTTCCCTTTCTAATTGGACTTTCTGTCAGAGAACAGTAATATCTTCCTGCAGTGATCCTGTGCCACCCACACATGTAGCAGGAAAGCCACAGGGGCAGAGGGCACAGGAGGCCAGTCTGAGTTATGAAATTTGGCAGTTTCTTCCTCTGACTCCATTTCATCCTCATTATTTAGCTCCTAAATGATTTTCTGCTCTCAAATTACACAAATCTGTTTGAGTTCCTTATGAACATTTGAAATAACCTTAGAACTACTTTTTTCTGCTTGTTTGGCTGCTCTAATTTCCCCAAGTAACTCTTTAGCTTGTGAGATTCCTTTTCCCAAGTTTCCAGATTGACAGTACCTTCAACTGGGAACCAGGGACAAACTTCATTTACAAACTAAAGGGGATAAGGGCGTTTCTCCCAATTCCTCATGTTTATTAGCATTGACTTTAAAGTCCTCATTAACATCTCCCTGCTATTGCTCTGCCTCATGAATGCGCTGCCTGCCCTCCATGCCATGGGTGGTCATCAGGAAGCACTTTTTTTCTTAGGCATCCGGAGCTCCCAAAACCAGCGTTTCTCATGTTGCCTCTCCTTTTCAAGGTCCCTATTTGGGCACCAACTGACCCCTCCCGTGGGCTAGTGAAACAGGGTCTACCTGAAAGAGGAAATGGGAATGGGGGGGGGGGGACAGAGACGCAAAGAATGGAGACCAAGACAAGCTTCTGATCAAGTCTCAATTTACTGAACGTGCAAACACTTATAAAGCAAAGGATACAAGCAAATTTTTTTCAAGGTAGCAACACATTTGCGCCACCTGGCAAGGCATGCAGGAATTCACTCAAGGTTACACAAAGTTTGCTGTCTGGTTCCCATGGTTGCAGGGAGCTTGCTATCTACTTCTCAGGCTTAGAACACCCTGCCTGCAGAGACCACCAAGGACAGTCTCTGAGACATGGAACTATGGATAAGACCCACATCTGCCAAGGCCATGAGACAGAATTCCAATTACCAGACTCCATCAGTGAGTGAAGAGCAGTATCCTTAAGATCCACTTTTAATGCTAATTCTGCCTCCTTCTTCTGGCAGGCTTGGGTTGGTAAGAGTTCACTTACGCATTGAAAAAAAAAAATTTGTTGTTGTCAGGTGTGTTGGCCAGCATGGACTAAACTAGCTAAAAGATGGCAATGGGAGATTCACGGAGTTCTAGTATCCCCCTCAATGTTGTATCAGGAGAAAGAATTCTGTTTTAGAACTTATATCTGCCAGGGCTGCAGAGGAGATAAGGAATAAAAAGGGGAGGGAAGAGAGAGTCAGGCGATGGTGTTCAAGGGAATCTCACAGCTCTGACTAACTAGTAATCAGGTGCTTCTTTACTTATACAGGTTTCATAAAACAAAGACAGACTAATGATTATTCAAGAAGTACAAATTATGTGTTTGATCTAGAATTTCAGCCTGTTAGGTGGGATTTTGGGCCAAAGGTCTGTCTTCTGAAACTTCTGAAAAAAGGACCATTTGCATTAGAGGCTGGGCAGTGGGGCAGTCCTCAGAAGCATCTGGTTAGTTGATAAAACTGAAGAGATAGGGAGCAGTCATGTCAGGTTGCAGCAAGTCCAGATTTCAGCTGGCAGTCCATAGCTGATACCAGAATAGTGTCAACCAGATAAAAATCTGATGAGACAAATTCAGACTAGAGACAGAAGTTAAATTTTGTCTACTAAATGGGAAAAGTGAATAATCCCAAGACCAGGGGAAAAACTCATCTGGGATCCGTTTGAGCTATGCCACATCCAGGTCTCATGACTTTTTGATTTCCTGAAACTCATATGATTTTTTTAGTTTACAAAAGGAAATATATTTAAAAAAAACCCAGAAATGTAACATATCAGCAAATCTAATAAAAACAGTGTTCTGAGAGTAACAGGTAAAACTGCATCAAATAGAATGAGCATCAGTTCTTCGTAGCTGTTTGTTTTTTATCCTTTATCCATGGTCTGAAACTCTAATGCTTTAACTGTGGGCACAGATGTTGGTAATCAGCCACCAATGGAGCTTGGCCACTTTTCATATGCTTAGCATCTACTTTTATAGCCACTTTTCATACGCTCAGCGTCTACTTTTAGCCCCCATCTCCATGTCACACTGGAAAGTTAGGCAGAAATACATCAGTGGCTTTACTGCTAAACCCTGGATGCTTGGGCTTTCCTTAACAAAGCAACTAGAAGGGATGGGTTTAAGATATTCCTAAATTCTGTGTCAAAGTCTACCTCAGAAATGGCAGATTCTAAGAATACCATAGTAAAAGCTATGGCTTTTGGGTCAGATATACACATTAGACAGATGTTTTTAGCATGATGAGAAGCACCTTTGAGTCTGTTTCCAGAGATAACCAAAAGGCAATTAAAATCTCAAGCTTGTGACTGGTTAATAGGCAGTCAGTGCTGCATTAACTTATCAGAACTCTATTGATCAATGCCAAAACTCTGAACTTCTAAAATCTTCGTTACAACTCACATTTACATACCTTAAAACACCTACTTAGACCCTCCAATCTGTCTTGCATTTATAACCCTGAAACATTTTCCCAGACACTCAAACAATACTCTCTAGGTTTTCATAACCTAAACTCCATCTTTCTATTCAGCTGTTTACCATAAGACACAGGCAATTAACATGAAGCCTGTGAGCAAGGCACACCTGTTTGCCTTTCTAAATAGAAGATCTAATACCTAGTAGTTCTAACTAGCTAATAAACTGATCCATGAGCTAACAGCTGCAAAGTTACCATAAGCTTAGCCTAGCCATCAATGTGAGCAGAGACCTGAGAAGGATAAATTATAAGCTAAATAAATGTACTAATCCAGGTACCAATCAAAATAACAGAGATGACTAGTTACTCCATCACCTAGGCAGTGGCCCTTGTTCCTGTGGTTTCATGGCATCCTGAGCAGAGGTGGTCCAGGCATCAGGCACAAAAGATGAGAAACTTCTGTGAAAAAAGGAACATGAAAGATTGACCTCACCTCGTCTCCTGCAATGTGAAACAATGACTCTCCAGGTGTCCACAGCTTTGTCCATAGTTTAGGCTGGGCCCTAGCAGTGGGTCAGTTGGGGCAGTCTTGCCCAGTGGTTAACATACCACAATCCAGAGTTGCAGTCATCTGTCGTTGTGCCCAAATCTTCTTGGAGACCTTGGGGGAGCTACTGCCAGGATTTTGGGACTCTCTGTCACAATACGCTTACACGTATTAAATTGCCATATTCATCAGCTCTCTGACAAGCTTGGGGGCCAGCATATCTAAGTTTCTCTTTGTCTATCTTTACCATCTGCTCTAAACTTCATCCTATAAAATAGAATGCTATACTCTCTAATTCTGTCCTATTCCTTAGATGCGTAAATTAGGACTGTATTTCAAGTAGATCTACATAGGAAAAGTTCATAGTTAGCCATCCTAGGTTTAACCTTAAAAACAAACAAAAGAATAGGTAAAGCTCAACATTGTAACCAACTGCAGTCTTTAGCATAACTTTAAATATCTTTCCAAACTAAAAGGAAAGCAGAACTTTTAATTGGATACAGTTTCGTAGAGGGGCTAGCAAATCTTGCTGATCCTACCACTTTGCATTAAAACTAAACAACAAAAAGCTTAAAGGACAAAAGTTGTACTTAGCACTAAACAAAGATGGCGGCAAAACCATGGCTCTACCCTCTGTATCTCTGAACGAACATGGCAGCTAGCCATGTTTTGCCACAGGCTGTGGCTGACAATATAACACATAGCCTAATGGTGTTGCTGATAGCATTGCTACCTCCCATGGTACAGCAATCTCTGTGGAACATTCACAATTTCCTATAACCAAAAGTTCTAACATTGTAATCAAATAAGTTTTAGAACCAACTACATTACAGAACAGTACAGAACAATTTTAAACTGTATGAACTATTCTGGCCACACCAAACCTATGGGCCAGAATTCTTCCCCCTTTAAAGAGCATAAGAAAATATTTTGCATTGAAGAATCACCAGCCTTTTAAATGAAGAACAACATATTTTACAGTCCTTTCTCAAGTCATATTTACAGGTATGAAGAAACAAGTAAATACAGTTCATATGCTCTCTGGCTTTCTGTAACATTCTATATACCTTCAGGTTAGCTTTTCCTAGCTGTGTTCTTCTGGTTTAATCAGACATTCTTACTTAAGACAAGCTATTTTTTTCTTTAATATCCTGGTCTCTTGATTTTCAGACAACAGAAAAACTCCCATCAAAATCCTTTCCATCCTGACATGATACTGCCAGAGCCCAGCGTGGGCTTATTCCATGATTTGTTTTTTTATAGGCAAAACAAAAACAAGTCACATCAATACAAAAAGAAGTTCTGGAACTGCCAAGCTCCTTTTCTAAAATTAGTTCCCTGTAGCAGATATGGTTCAAGGTCACACAAAAAGTTTTAAGGAGCTGAGAATAAGTTTTAACGAACTTGAGGAAACTTCCTCTTTTCTCTGTCTCAAGGTAAAGGCCAGGGTGGAAATTTGATTAAAAAAAGCACCTTAACAAACAAGAAGCTCTCCACATGATACAGTATAAAAACTACAGTTTTCTCAATCGACTCAAACAGTATGGCTTGGTTTTTATTTGATAAAATCTTTAAAATACTCAAGTCTTTTGCCCTCCACCAAAGGGTTGAAAAACTATTCCAAGGTCATCATTTAAATTGCCTGATAAATGTTAAAACGTTTTAGAACCTTAAACATTTAAAGGTTCTCCAAAGCCTGTTTTTGCAATATTAAAATAAAGTACCCTTTTTAGGAGTGAAATCACAAAACATTACCATAATTTTAAAAGTCAACATCAAATTACCAGTGCAAACAATCTAATCTCTAAAACCAATATCAACTTAAAATGAGACTTGCTTCTTAGTCTAAAAGGGAATAGAATGATAAACAAAATTCATTTCAACTAAGAGGCTCTGTAATCTTTTTTTTTTTCCTGACCCACACCACATGGCAATCTCAAGATGGCAGAGTCACATCACATGGCATGGAAAGCTACATGCTTGCTTTTTAAATACATGCATTTATAGGTCTTATAAACACATAGGCACACATATATGTTCTAAACAAGAATTTGAATTTAAACTGTAAACATATCCAGTAACTCTTAATCTATAACCAAGACATACAGAACGTATTAACCAGTTAAGATCAGTCAAAAACAAACATATAATGGCCATACATACATTTATACAGACAAAACTGTTCTTACCCGATCAAAACTGATTCCTCTGAGGCAGGCACAACATCTACCCTGAAGGGGCTAAAACTGATTTCTCTGAGTTCAGACCAACGCAGAAGCTTTCCTCGGCCGCAGCTGAATGCACTGGAGTCCAGCAGTGTCAGGTTTTACAAATCACAGAAGTGAAGGCTCAAGAATACTTCACAAACATCCTTCCAGTCACAATCCCAACTTTTTTATTCCTGCATGCCGGGCAGGCCTGACTGCACCCAGGAGTGTGCCGTGGTATTCAGCGGCACTACTTCCTGGCCCTGGACGTGCGGATCTGTATAGTGAGCAGGCCCGGGGCTGGTGCAGCCCTGCCTTTGGCAGCCCACCACACCCCAGGGAAGCCAGTCGGTGGGGAAGGGGCTGCGGGCCGAGTTCCCATTCACTTAGCCCTCGATGGGCAGCAAGGGGCATAGGATGGGAGTCCTCTCCCACAGCTGCTGCCTCTCTGGGGCTCCAGCTCCAGCAGCACTTGCTGGGACCAGGCAGCCTGGGCCCGTGAGTGCTGGCAACCTGGAGCCGAGTTGGAGTGCTGTTTGCCCAGCCAGTGCATGGTGGACCCAGCAGCTGCTCTGGTCTCACAGTGCAGCTGACTCGACCAAGCCCTGCTCCAGCCTCTCTGGAGCCGGGTGCACAAGGTCGCTGCATGCTGCCATGGTGGAAACCGTGGAAGTGTGTCTGGCAAAGGTCTAACAATTTCACTCCAACAGACACAAACAAGACAGACTAGATAAATTACCCGCCAAAATACTGATTAAGCCACAGGCATTCCCCCAAACTTCGGCAGCTGTGATCGCCAGCACACCTTCTTTGATCACATCATGCTGTCCAGATATGGACACTCTGAGCCCCGAGGAATTTTCAGAATAGAGGACAGAAAGTACATGCACACACAGACATTGCACAGAGACATTTAGACACTTATTGCCAGCATAAAAACCTCCAGGTCAGGCTCCTGGATATTGCTGGTCATGGCCAGACCTACCTGAGCAGTAGTTAAGAATACAGCAGTGTTTGTGTTAGTTATGGTATTATTGATCTGAACAGATCATGGCAACTCTTATAAAAGAAAACATTTAATTGGAGCTGGCTTACTGTTCGGAGGTTTAGTCCATTTTCATTATTGTGGGAGAGCGGTGGCACGCAGGCAGACAGGGTGCTGGAGAGGTAACTAGGAGTTCTACATCTTGGGGGGCTGGAGAGATGCTCAGTGGTTAAGAGCACTGGCTGCTCTTCCAGAGGACCAGGGTTCAATTCCCAGCACCCACATGGTAGCTCACAACTGTTTGTAATCCAGCTCCAAGTGATTTGACACCCTCATACAATCATACATGCAGGCAAAACACAAATACACATAAAATATAAACAAACAAACAAACAAACAAATAAATACTTAAAAAAAAAGAGTTCTACATCTGGACACACAGGCAGCAGAAAGACACAGTCAACCACTAGGCCTGACTTGAGCTACTGAAACCTCAAAGTGCTCCATATGCAGGCCAGGTACACACTTTCCCCAACAAGGCCACACCTACTGCAACAAGGCCACACCACCTAATAGCCCCAACTCCCTATGGACTTTGGGGACCATTTTCATTCAAACTACCACAGCTTGCTAAATTAATTTTCTTTTCCAATTCCTCTAAGTGTAGCTAAAATTTCTTGTGAGCTATATGACATTAGCAATCTTCGTAGGAGTAAATACAGAATTTCTATAGAAATGTGCCATGGAGTGTAGACACCAGAGAGTACTGCTGGCTAAGTTTCATCCGCCCAGAGAAATTCCAGTTAACACTGGCAGCTCAAGGTCTTTCCTCTTCCCAGCCTTAGAAATTTGAAGGCACTGTATGGCCTGCCCCAGGAAATGCTGTTACATTACAATGGTTTGATCACTCTGATAAGCTATTAACACTGGAACGAGCATTGAGAACAGGCAGTTAGGTCCCTGATAGGCAGACAGAGAAAGGCGCCACAAATAAAAGCAAACATCTAGGTCCAGAGACAAAGACCTAAAAGCCTAGCAGGCTTTTTCTCCTGCCAAGAGGGCCCCTGCCTGAGTCCTGGTCCCACAAGTTCAAGGCTGGATCAGGACATATTTAGACCACAGTAATGGGCCTATCAGCCTCCTTTTCTTTGTTCAAACTAACCACTCTTAAACGAGGGGAGGAAAACCCCTCAAAGAACCTTAGAATATCTTGCCCTCAAGCAGACACTGGGCTTCAGCTTCTACAGTTCCCCCATTTGCTTTGTGGAGGATCTTTCTCTGTGTGTGCCTCACAGTGTGTGTGTCCTCATTCTTAATAAAAGTCTTTCTTCAATTTTTGCTGGTTCCCTCTGCTGTGACTGAGATTTTTTTTCCCCATGACTCGATTATTTTTTAACTGGAAGAGAAACTGAATGCAATCAAGATCCACAGACATTAACTGTATCACATAGCAACATCCACTCCAACTCCAGATCTGATTATGCTGCTGACTGCTATGATATCTTGGAGAAATTTGGAGAACATCATAAAGTTAAGGATCAAAAAGAAGAGTAAATAGGCAAGAACTTGACATGTAGTCTATGGATTAAGCAAGCTTTCTTCAAGAGAAGGTCCTGGGACTTACAGTGACAGCTCCACCCACAGTGAGGACACAGGCAGAACAAATGCAAAGGTTCAGAGACACATTTTCTGGGTAAACCATGCTTTTAAAAACATTGCCCAAGGGGGGGGGGTGAAAAAAAAAAAACATTGCCCAAAATTTTCTGAGAGAAAAAAAAAACTGTACTCACAACTCTGAGTATCTGAAAGCACACAGAGGGAGCACAATTATGCTTACAAAACAACAAATAGAGTAGACCAACAAAAAACAAAAACAAACAAACAAACAAACAAAAAAACACCTCTGGCCACATAATAACCAAAACAGTAAATGTACAGAACGAAGAAAAACTATTTAAAGCTGCCAGGGAAAAAGGTCAAGTAACATATAAAGCCAGACAGATCAGAATTATACCTGCTTCTCAACAGAGGCTATGAAGCCAGAAAGACCCAGACAGATATCATGTGTATTCTACGAGAATACAGATGTCAGCTCAGAGTACCAGATCCATCAAAACTTTCAATCACTATAGGTAGAAAAAATAAGAAATTTCATGACAAAACCAAATTTAAACAATATCTAGGCACAAAACTAGAGTGTCAGAGATATTAGAAAGAAACCTCCAACCCAAGGAGGCTAACTACATCCAAGAAAACACAGGGTATAAATAACTTCACTGCAACAAAACCAAAAGACAAGCACACACACACTACCACCAACAACATTAAAATGAAAGGAACTATCAAGCGTTGATCATTAATATCTCTCAACAGCAATAGACTTGATTCTCCAGTAAAAAGACACAGAATAACAGAATGGATACATAAGCAGCACTCAACATTCTACTGCATACAAGGAATACACCTCAGCAACAAGGATAGACTTTACCACAAAGTAAAGTGTTTGAAAAAGGTTTTCCAAGCAATCAGAACAAAGAAACAAGCTGGAGTACACACCCTACTGTGTAACAAAATAGACTTTCAATCAAATTAATCAAAAGAGATGGGGAAGGTCACTTCATTGTCATCAAAGAAAAAATCCACCAAGAGGATATCTCAATTCTGAACATCTGTGCTCCAAATACATGGGTACCAACATTTGTAAACACTTTGAAAACTTAAAACACACTCCTCAAACTATTCCACAAAATAGAAACAGAAGGAACATTACCAAACTCATTCTATGAGGGCACAGTCACTCTGATCCCCAAAACACACAAAGACCCAACAAAGTAAGAGAATTTCAGACAAGTTTCCCTTATGATCATTGATGCAAAAATACTAAAAAAAAAATACTCCCAAATTGAATCCAAAAACATCAAAAGCATCAAAAATATCATACACCACCATCAAGTAGGATTCATCCCAAGAATGCAAGGATGTTTCAATATATGAAAATCCATCAGCATAATCCACAATATGAACAAACTGAAAAAAAAAAAAGATCATCTCATTAGATTCTGAAAAAGCATTTGACAAAATCCAACACCCCCTCATGGTAAAAGTGTCAGAAAGATCAGAGATATAAGGCACACAGCTAAACATAATAAAGGCAATATACAACAAGCCTATTGCCAACATCAACTTAAATGGAGAGACTTCAAGCAATTCCATTGAAGTTAAGGACAAAACAAGGCTGCCCACCTTCTCCATGTCTCTTCAGTGTAGTACTTGGAATCCTCGCCAGAGCAATAAGACAACCAAAGACAATCAAGAGGATACAAATTGGAAAGAAAGAAGTCAAAGTATTAATATTCACAGATAGTCTACCTAAGTGACCCCAAAAATTCTATCAGTGAACTACAATTGATAAAAAAACTTCGGCAAAGTGGTTGAATACAAGATTAATTCCAAAAAATCAGTAGCCCTCCTGTATACAAAAGACAAACAAGCTGAGAAAGAAATTAGGGAAACAATACCCTTCAACAACAGCCACAAATTTTATAAAGTATCATGCTGTAACTCTAACCAAGCAAGTAAAAAACTTGCATGATAAGAACTTCAAGTCTCTGATAAAAGAAATTGAAGAAGATATCAGAAGATGGAAAGATCTCCCATGCTCATGGATCAGTAGGATTAACGTAGTAAAAATAGCCATCTACCAAAACAATCTACAGATTTAGTACAATTCCCATAAAAATACCAATACGATTCTTTATAGACCTTGAAAGAAACATTTTAATTTCATATGGAAAAACAAAAACCCCAGAAGAGTTAAAACAATCCAGTGCAATGAAAGATCTTCTGGAGGTATCTCCATCTCTGATTTCAAGCTGTACTACAGAGCAATAGTAATCAAAACTGCATGGTACTTCCACAGAAACAGACTAATTGATCAATGGAATCTCTGAGAAACAGGAACAGGGTGGGGGCATAAGGGAAAAAGGGAGAGAGGGTGGGAGTGGAAGGACAGGTGGGAGGGGGCTACAACTGGGATGTAAAATTAAAATTAAAATTAAAAAAGAAAGACAATGGATATGCCTTGTAAACACTCACAAACTATTTGGAGAGAAAGCCGTCCTCCCCAGCCATGCACCTACATCAGGACACTCTGGAAAATGTGGCTGTTTTAGTCATGGCTTTCTAGAAAAACAGAACGAAGAGGATGAAAAATATTGTATATAATTCCAGAATTAATTAGCTGAGCTTTAACATAGTGACAACAGCTAATTAACACTGGAGAAGCTGAGAACCCAGCATTTTGTTTGGTCTTTGAGCCTCTGAGCCTCACCTGTAGGAGTCCCACCATAGCTGTCTCTCCTGGGGGCCGTAACTGGTAGTTAGTCCACATGGCAGGCACCTCCATGATCTTAATTGGTTCCAGAGGCCTGGAAGCTGCTTAGGGATCCATTGGTTCTGCTCTCAGCAAAGAACTCAGACCCACAAGGAGCAAGAGAGCAAATCTACTCAAAGACAAGAAGGAAGGCCAAGCAAGCGCAACACAGAATGATTTCCCCTCTGACACACACTTTTTAATATGGACTGTTACTATAGGAGCAACTCCCATTCAGAATGGGTCTTCCCACATGAATCAAGATAGAAAAATTTTTCAGGTGCGATTCCTCACTCAGGGGATTCTAACTTGTGATGAGCTGATATAGAAACTAACCATATTAGATTTTTCAATCTATATCATGAGACATTAAGAACCTAGTTTACCTCATCAAAGAGCAGTATTCCAGAGCCCCACAGCCTGGCCAATCTCTTGCTTTGCTCTGGAGAGTCTCAGCTCTTGGACCAGGGAAGAAGCCAGAGCATTTGCCAGAGCTTCTTATGGTGCCACTTTAATGTTTAGCCTGGTTATAATTGTCCAATTGCATTGACACTAGTTTTCTTAACAGTTTTGGAACTTGGCAATGTCAAATAATTGTTGATTGAATATGCTGGGCTGTGGTTTTTGCTTGTCTCACTGTCACCGTCATTCTGCCTTGCAAACTCATCTCCGATAAAGACGTCTCTTCATCTTTACTTCCTTGTTTTGCTCTCATGCTCTGGCTTCAAGAGAAAAGTGAAATACTGATTTCTGACAGAAACATTATCTCTAATGTATTTTCCTAGTGTTAACATGCTGCTAAACTCACATCAGAGAGGTAGTGGAATGGGCAGATGGTTAGAACCCATTTCCACCTGAGCTAGTCTGAAGATTTCATGGTGGTAGACTTTGTAAGTAAAGGAAATATATTATTATACTATTTAATGTGATACAATAATACATTACAACATTAAGGCAGCTACGTCATGCTGATATGTAATTTAAAGATAAATGTTGATATCTCCTTTTAAATATAAAAAGGCAACAGGTCTCCAAAACCATCTGGATTAAGATGGAATTTTACATGATGATTTTTGTCCCCAAAATTTAGATAAAAATATTACATTTGATAAATAAAATTTTTGGTTCCTAAGGTTTACTCAAGTTAACAACAACTGACTTAAAGATACATGTCTAACTTCTTTGTCGCTAAATTTGCTAAATTTGTTAAGCTGTTTGGATGAACTAAGTCATAGAAGAAACTATGAGTCCTGTAATGGTGTATCATGAAAAGATTTAAAAAAAACAAAACAAAAAACAAACAAACAAAAAAACCCAAAAAAACTAAGGTTTCCAATCACTCTATGAAGTATATTCATATATTTTTTTAATTTCCCAGTTTCTCTATGGGCTACATTTATGATTTCAAGCTTTATTTTATATTAAAAGTTTCAATTAAAATATTGTAATTTTAATGCTAAAACTCAACAGCAATAAAACTATACAATGCTGATCTTACTAAAGCTGCTACTTGTTATAATCTATGACAGACTATTAGGATAGAAACATTAATGTTTAATCACCTTGTAAATGATCAGATTCTTTAATGTGCTCAAAACCATGCATATAATCACTCTAAATACAAACGCAATTTATTTCTGAGACAAGTTTTATATAGCTTTCTGTGTATGTTTAAGCCTGAAGCCAAATAAAATTTGTTTAAAATCTGGTATACTTAATAAAGTCAGGTACAGATAAATAAATAATGGCCCTTAAAGCCCTCAGATATCTGCTAAGTATGGCATTTAAAATGCTTAGTTATGCCAGGCATGGTGGCACATGCCTTTAATCTCAGCTCTTGGGGATGCGGAGCCAGGTGGATCTCTTTGTGTTTGAGGCCAACCTGCTCTCATATGTGAGTCCAAGACAGCCAAGAATACACAGAAAATCCCTGCCTCAAATAAATAAATAAACAAACAAACAAATAAATAAATATTTAAAAGTTGAGTTAAAAAACTTCTCATGATAGACAAAACTGCCAGATCTTAGAGGCATTCCTAAGTTCTCCTCTAAGAAGACTATGGGTCCACCTGAATTCTGGTAACATTAACCACTGGCAAAGAATTGTCTCATGCCTCGCCTGCTGCCAGGACCTTGCCCAAAGTATGGACAAGCAGGATATTGGAGAATTAACAGCCTGAGACTCTGAGTTCTCAGCACCACCAATATTCTTAAAATTGGCAAGGCCACACCACATGGTCTTTACCTAGAAGCTCTCCTGTACATCCTCAGTACTCAGGCCTTTTAGTCCACAGCTCAGCAGAGTGTTCCTGCACAGCATCAGGGAAGATGGAGCATGGAATCATGAGCAAAATGGCTTAACAGTGAGGACCTGTTCAGGAACATGGTCTCCAGACCTGTGATGCATCATTTGAGGAAACCAGTTTGTCAGAGCTTATCATGGTGATTATTTAAGATCTAAGATGGTTAGAATTGTCCCATATTGTTGTCACTATTTTCCTCGCACTTTTGGAGCACCGCAACATCAAACAATTGAGGACCACATCTGCTTTATTGCGATGACTATGCTTGTCTCACTGTCATCTGCACTCTGCTATGCAAATACACCCCCAGAAAAGTGAAATGTCCTCACCTCTACCTGTCCCATCTTGTTCTTCAACTCTGGCTTTGAGGGGAAAAAAAACCCAACATGACAGAAGTGTTGCTTGCAGCATTTTACCCAGTACCAATGATAAGCTAAAAGTCACAAGACAGGGATGCTGGAATGGGAAGAGGATAAGAATCCACTTTCCACCTTTGTAGGAAACTTGAAATAGTCTTAGGTGGACTTATACTAGTCTTATTTTTCTTAAATAAATTATTATATGTTGGGAAACTCTTCTGTTAAGGTAGAAGTCTGGCATTTCCAAATAGCCTCTGAGCTTGGTATAAAATGATGGACTCCCTTTGTCAGCAGGGCTCCCTCTTCTCTGCCTCATCTGGGGAGCCCAAACCCCCTATCCTCTACCTGAGAAAAGTCACATAGTCCTTAATGAAAAAAACAAAAACAAAAACAAAAACAAACAAAACAACAAAACAGGTGCAACTCCTTCTCTTCCAGTAGAACCTCTTGAGCAAGCACCTGGGGGCATGCAAATGAGGTGTCCCTGGCACTTCTAGCCCCAGCAAATCAAAAGACATTCACCCCTGAAATCCCTCAAACTGCCCAAAGTCTATTAATTTTCCTGATTCACTAAATAAATTCCCTCTCTCTCTCTCTCTTTCTCTCTCTCTCTCATGGTCCTTCAACATGACAGCATGTGATTCATTATTGATTCTGTGGAAGGATAGGCTCCCCTCTTTCCAGAAATCAAGGGGATACAAATTGGAAAGGAAGAAGTCAAAGCATTGCTATTCCCAGATGGTATGATAGTGTGTGTGTTGTGTGACCCCAAAATTCCACTGGAGAACTCCTACAGCTGATAAATACCTTCAGCAAAGTGGCTGGATATGAGATGAATTAAAAAAAAATCAGTATTCCTCCTGTATACAAATGATAAATGGTGTGAGAAAGAAATTAGGGAAACTACAGGCTTCAAAATACCAACAAATAATATAAATTATCTTGGTGTAACTGTAACCAAGCCAAGTCAAAGACTTGTGTGACAAGAACTTTAAGTCTCTGAAAAAAGAAATTGAAGATAACAGAAAATAAAAGATGTCCTATGCTCATGGACTGGTAGGATTATCATAGTGAAAACAGGCATCTTACCAAAAGCAATCAACACATTCAATGCAATACCCATCAAAATTCCAACACAATTCTTTACAGACCTTGAAAGAAAAATTTTAAACTTTATACAGAAAAGCAAAAAACCCAGAAGAGCACAACAATCCTATACAATAAAAGATCTTGTGGCGAGATCTCCATCTCTGACTTCAAGCTATACTACAGAGCAATAGTAATAAAAACTGCATGGTATTGGCATAAAAACAGAATGTTGGATCAATGGAATTGAATCAAAGACCTAGAAATAAACCCACATACCTACAGAAACTTGATTTTTGACAAAGGAGCCCAAACCATGCAATGGATAAAAGAAAGCATCTTCAAAAAATAGTTCTAGCCTAACTGGATATCTACATATAGAAAAATGCAAATAGATCCATATTTATCACCCTGCACAAAATTCAAGACAAAGTAGATCAAAGACCTCGGCATAAATCCAGATACACTAAATCTACTAGAAGAGAAAGTGGAGAAGAGCCTCAAACTCTTTGGCATAGGAGACAGCTTCCTAATAGAACACCAAGAGCTCAGGCTCTAAGATCTACAATTAATAAACTGGACATGAACTGATTGGCCTGTTCTTTAATTACCTCCTCCTGAGGGAAAAGCAACATTACCAGGCCACAGAAGAAAAAATGCAGCCACTCCTGATGAGACCTAATTGACTAGGGTCAGAAGGAAGGAAAAGAAAACCTCCCCTATCAGTGGACTTGGGGAGGGGCATGCATGCAGAGGGTGGAGGAAGGGAAGGATTGGGATGAGAGGAGGGAGGGAACCACAGGGGGGATACAAAGTAAATAAAGTGTAATTAATAAAGAATTAAAAAAATAAACAGGACCTCTTGAAATTGAAAATCTTCTATAAGGCAAAAGATACTGTCAATAAAACAGAACAGCAGTTTACAGATTGGGAAAATATCTTCACAAATTCAACATCTGACAAAGGGCAAATATCCAAAATCTATAAATGACTCAATAAATTAAACACCAACAAAGCAAATAATTCAATTAAAAATGGGTGCAGAGGTAAACAGAATTCTCAACAGATGAATATTGTTATGGGACAAAGCTATCAACCCAGCATTCAATTTCCCCTTCAAAATCAAGGATGAGCAAAATGACTACCTACAGATTGGGAAATGATCTTCACCAACCCTATATCTGACAGAGGGCTAAAATCTGGAATATATAAAGAACTCAAGAAGTTAAAAAGCAACAAATCAAGTAATCCAATTAAAAAATGGGGAACAGAGGTAAACAGAGAATTCTCAACAGAGGAATATCCAATGACAGAGAAACACTTAAAGAAATGCTCAGCGTCATTAGTCATCAGGGAAATACAAATCAAAAGACCCTTAGATTTCATGTTACACCCATCAGAATGGCTAAGACCAAAAACTCAAGTGACAACACATGCTGGAGAGGTTGTGGAGAAAGGGGAACACTCCTCTAATGCTGGTGGGAATGTAAACTTGTACAACCACTCTGGAAATCAATCTGGTGCTTTCTCAGACAATTAGGAATAGCACTTCCTCAAAATCCAGCTATACCACACCTAGGCATATATCCAAAAAAGACTCAAGTACACAATAAGGACATTTTCTCAACCATGTTTGTAGCAGCTTTATTTGTAATAGCCAGAACCTGGAAACAACCCAGATGCCCCTCAACTGAAGAATGGATACAGAAATTGTGGTACATCTACACAATGGAATATTACTCAGCAATAAAAAACAAGGAAATCATGAAATTTGCAGTAAATGGTGGGATCTGGAAAAGAGCATCCTGAGTGAGCTATCCCAGAAGCAGAAAGACACACAGGGTATATACTCACTCATATAGACATATAAAATAGGATAAACTTGCTAAAATCTGTGACTCTGGCTAAAATACTCAATCCCCATCCAGAAAGGCAAAGAGGATGGGACATCAAAAGAAGGAACACGGAACAAGTTAGGAGCCTGCCACAGAGGGCCTCTGAAAGCCTCTGCTCTGCAGACTATCAAAGCAGATGCTGAGACTTATGGCCAACCTTTGGGCAGAATGCAGGGAATTTTATGAAAGAAGTGGGAAATAGTAAGATCTGGAGAG
>REGO01001353.1:38510-73591 GCA_010120015.1 Rhombomys opimus | reverse complement strand
TTAACACAGGTTAAAAAAAGTAGCAACTATTGCTATTTTCTGCCAGAAAGCTGGATAACAAGATGGATTTTTCTCACCCTCATGGTCCTGAGAGATGCAGTGTTTCAGGGTGCCATGGGAGGGGCCAGTGGCTACCTGGTATTTCTTCTCCACAAGCACCACCAGCATGTCCTCTACCTTCAGAACTCCAAGATTCTCTACAGAACTCCCCCTGAGCTGAGAGCTGCTCAAAGTGTCCTTCTTCTCATGGTGTGTTTTCTTCTCTTTTATTGGACAGATTGCTTTATTTCTTTATGTTTTACTTTCTCTGTAGAGAATTATTCCACAGAACTATATATTCCAGAGTTTCTAACCCTTGGCTATGCAGTTCTCAGCCCCTTCATGCTGATTCACAGAGACGGACACCTGACTAAATACTGTCATACTTAGTAATAGATCAAAAATTGATAAACATCCATTGATCTTTTTAGCATCTAAATTAGAATATATGATAGTTTTTATTTTGGTGCACATAAGAGATATACTAAGATTATTTCAAGCACATAAAGGTAGATCTCATTCACCAAATGGTGACAGTGCTTAGCTAACAATAATTCTAAAGACAGTTCAAAGCCTCAAATGTCTCTTTCTCCATCTTGCTGTGTTTCATGAAATAGCTGATATTCTCTTGTGTCTATAAAGGGTCATTCATGATCATCAGTTCTGGTAGCAGATAGAGTCAAGGCAGCACAACATGATAGAGGCAATGTGTAATTATTACAGTGAATTTCAATGAGTTATACCATTAACATATTAACAATTACAATGAAAACAAATGCATTACATTTAGTTTTGAGAAACAAATTTCTTAGAAATTCTGTAGCATTACTTTCAAAGTTACACTGTGACATAGCAATTTCAGTTCTAGATTCCATCTTGCAGATATAATTATTATATATGTAATTACTTATGTTTCTGTTGTTTCAGTGTTAGTTTGAGTGTTTGAGATAGGGTCTTTGTAGTTCTGACTGACTTGGGATTTACTGTCTGAACAGGTTGATCTTAGTCACAGGGCTCTGTACTCCTTTATTTTTCAAACTGCGTATATCAGACACAGAACAAAAACCTCCACATGTTGAAACCTTACTTTCAATACTGGACATCCAGTAACAGTTCCTTTTGTTTGTGATTTAAGAACAGCTCTACAGATCCATTTACAGATCAGATTTTTTTCATTGAATATATGAAAAAATCGGCAAGTTCAGTGTGTTACATTATTATACTTAAGGTGCTAGTAATTCATTTAAACATCTAGGCTGACTAATTCTGTTTAAAGTACAATAGAACAATGTCTAATTGCCTATCCACAATGCACTCCATGGAAGGAGCAAGGAAGAATGAGGGGAGTACTCGCCTCATTTGAGAGAACCTAAGTTAAGAGAAGCATATTAGGATGAATTTAATATTTTCCTTCCAGTGTTCACTGCATTATTAATCCATTAATATGACTTTTGTAAATAAACTAAATGTTGACTTTGAAAACAAATCATCCTTTTGAGGAATTGTTTTTGCATTGAATTGTTTGTTGATAACAGTCTCTGTCTCAGAGAACTAGAAAAGATCCTGGCTCCCTATTAGGTGCTGTTCTGTTTTTTATTTTTCTGAAATGAAACCTACAATATATTTGGGTGCAATGCATAGTTCTAAAAAATAAGGTATTTGTGCGAGTCCCCATGAAAGACTTGTGATGCTTTTCCTCATTTCACATGTTTAAGAACAAGTTGGAGTTGATGTAGAGAGACTTACACTCCTTTTGTTTCTCTCTTCCCTTACTGTGTATACTTGGGTTTTCCACTTCTCTATTAAATATGATGAATGTTTCTTTCCTAAATTGTACAATATCAAGACAAATTTTTAAGAATTTACTAGTGCTGTATATCATATTATAACGTGTTTGGGGGATTGTTTTCTTCATAAACTTGCATTTTGCTTAAAAATAATACTTTACTATTCATCCTTGTACCCTGTGACAGACTTGTCCTAACAGCTTGTGTAGGGGACAAGACAAGGGAAGCTATTACTGAATATGTCATTGGTAATTGATGACAAAGCAAGGAATGTTAATCCTCGAAATGCAATTAGGAATGACATGTAAATGGTGAAGCATGGAGACAAGATGATTGAGCAAGAAAAATAGAGTACTTCTAGATGAATAAACACCCCCCCCCCAAAAAAAAAGAATGTTGAAGATTTAGGTACTGTATGACTTCCTCATATCAAAGTTATTTGTTTCCCACTAAAAAGTGGAATTAAGAAAATGTAAATCGCACCACTATTAATAGAGTAGAAAATAATTTAGAGAAGGATGCATGAGTAGAATTGCTGCATGTCTAACAGAGTAGGAGCTACGAAGTAGATAGTGGGAGCATGAAGCATTAGAACACAGTTCCAAGTCAAAGACAAGTACTGAGGGGAACTCTTCATCATTTTGCCTGTGAATGCTGTTACAGTTGGCTTCATCTGTGAACTTGACACAATCCAGAGCCATCTGGGAGGAGGAAACCTCAATTGAAGAATTGAGCAGAGCAGATTGGGTTGTGGGCCTGTGTCCTAGATAAGATTTCTAGTGCTGTGATAAATCATCATGACCAAAAGCAGCTTGTAGAAGAAAGGATTCATTGTAGCCTACACTCTCAACATCACACTCCATGAAGGTGGGAAATCATGGCAGGAACTCAAGGCAGAAACCTGGAGATAGGTCATGGAGGAAAGCTGCTCACTGGCTTACTCCCCATGATTTGCTCAGTCTAATATCTTATACACATCAAAATCACTTGCCAAGGAGTAGCACTACCACAATGGGATGGGGACTTCGATGTCAATCGTTATGCAAGAACATGCCAGACAGACTGGCTTATAGGTCAATCTTACAGGGGTATTTTCTCAGTTGAGAGTTCCTGTTCCCAAATGAAATGATGCTAGCTTGTGAAAAATTGCCAAAAATCAAACAACAACAAAACCTCCAAACAACAAACAAACAAACAAAAAACTAGCCAACTGGCCTGTTCTGTGAGGCATTCCTTAATTGCTAGTTGATGTAAAGGGGCCCATCCCACCACGGGAGTATCTTTGGCAGGTGGGCCTGTGCTATATAAGAAAGGTAGCTGAGCATTCAAGAGGGAGCAAGCCAGTAAGCAGCATACCTCTAGGTTCCTGCTTCTGCCCCTGCTAGAGTTCCTGCACAGTTTCTCTCAGTGATAGGCTGTAATATCCTTCTGAGATGGAGAGTAAACCAAATTAACCCTTTCTTCCCCAAGATGTTTTTGCTTATGATATGATATTTATCATGACCACAAAAGCAAATTAGGTTTACAAAAGCTTACTTGACATTGCAAGTAAAGATGATCCAATAGTCATAGAGTTTGGTAGAAGAGATAAAAGCTTCCAAACTTCAAAACAAAGACAAACAGAAGGTCCTATCAGGAATAAACCATGTTTATATTCAGAGTAATCATGGTCAAGTTTTCATGAATTAAATAAAAACAATGAAAAGTATTATAATGCACAACCTACAAGGCATTGGGGATTCTTATGTGATAGTTTATTTCACATAATGTTTTAAACCTCAGACAAAATACTATTGATCACCAGATATCTAGCAAAGCTTCAAATCCATATCCTGAAATGAATTCAACTTTGAATTGTCTAATTTTATCTTTCTCCCCAATATGCTTTCCTTGGACATTGACTACAGAAGCCTTTGGGAAGAATGAGAAGTAGCAGAACACCTTTCTAGAAGTGCACAAAGCCCAGCTGGGGGTGCACACTCCACACTGTTTGAGATGCTGTGTCTGAAAGCTGACCGAATTAGAGGAGTGGATGAGGAGCACTAACTGTATACTCTCGCCTTCCAAGACAGCCCTCTTGTAATAAGTATACAGCTTTACTCCTTACAGGAAGATGTTGGCAGACATCTCATATGTTTTCTTTCAACAAACACATTGAAAACTAGTTATTGCCAAAAACTCCCGAGGCATAAACATCTCCTTCATGGCCAATTATCTTTCCTCATGTGGCACATGAGGTCATGCCCATTTTTATTAGGGAGTCCAGTTCAACAAGAGTAGTGCCCAAACTGGTTACCTCCCAGTAAGACTCTCATCGTGAACTCTCATCCTGAATTTCTGCAATAAATGACATGGTCACAGCTAGATTTCCTTATGCAACAGACACAGTTAGAACTCTTACCTTATACTATACTCAAAGCTCAGTGTAGCACAAGTTAAAATTTAGTGGCAGATTTGGGGACAACACTCCTTGATACTGTTCTTGCCAATGGCATTTAGATTGGACAGCAAAAATAAGAGTGACATAAAATTGCCCCATGGGACTAAATCAAGATAAAAAGCAACATTAACAAAGAAAATAATCAACACAATGACAAATCAGCCATGGAATGAGTCCAATATTTGTGAACTACAGGCATAGTAAGCACCTAATATCAAAGCATGTGAGGCACATATATGATTCTTTTACCTTAAAATCAAATAACCTGGTTAAAAAATAGAGAAGGCTGAAAGATGTGTTTACTGAAGAACATATACAGATGGCCAGCAGACATGAACAGTGTTCAACACTGAAATTATTCTGGGAAATTCAAGAAGTATCTAGAGAGTTGGTTTAACTGCTCAAGTGTTTTCTGAGCAAACTTGGGGGATGCAGTTTGATTCCTAGAAACCACATTAAAAAAAAATCTCAGTGAAGCCTCAGATCCTATGCTCGGAAAATGAAGTAGAGGGTGATTAGGACAGACAATAGTATACACATTGGTATACACATACCTATTGGTAAACACATACATACATATACACACTTGTACATGTGCACAGACATACTTATCCAAATGCTGAAAATAGTTTTTGCATCTATAAGACTGCAACTCAGCAGTTTCTGAGGGATGCAGGCTGCATGCTAAACAGGCAGGCTCTATTCTCTTCTTTATTCACATTCCACTTATTAGTAAAGTCATGTGATTTAGTAAAGATTAGTCTCCATACAGCTAACTTATTTCATTTAGAATAATATTCCAGTTAATAATATATGTTGAAGTCGCTAAAGACTTAAAACTGATATTCTACTGTGTACTCAGCCCGTTTGTTTAATAGAACAATGTAACAACCATACTTATTTGTCTTAAATTTCTCATATAACCACACTTTACAAACTAAGCTATTGAAAAATTTCAATCATTTTAGTTTATTTTTATTAATTACAGCTTGTTCACTTTGTATCCCAGCTGTAGCACCCTCCTCCATCCCCTTCCAATCCCACTCTCCCTCCCTTTTCTCCTTCTGTGCCCCAGTCCAATGATAGGGGAGGTCCTCCCCTTCCATCTGACCCCAGCCTATCAGGTCTCATCAGGACTAGCATCTTCGTCTTCCTCTGTGGACTGGTAAGTCTGCTCCCCTCTCAAGTGGAGGTGATCAAAGAGTCAGCCCATGAGTTCATGTTAGAGACAGTTCCTATTACTGGGGAACCCTCTTGGACACTAAGCTGCCATGGGCTACTTCTGTGCAGGGATTCTAAGTTATCTCCATGTATGTCCTTGTTTGGAGTATCAGTCTCAGAAAAGGCCCCTGTGCCCAGGCAAAGTTTCAGTCTTAAATTATACACTCTTCTGTGCCACTAACTAAAAAGACAATAATGGATGGTCTAATTAGAGATATGATTACTGTGATAAAACACCATAACCAAAATCAACTTGGAGAGGGAGATATTTATTTTAGTTTCCAGTTAACACCCATCATCCAGAGAAGTCAGGGCAAGAATTTGAGGCTAGAATCTGGAGGCAGAAATTGCTGCAGAGGCCTTGGAAGAGGACTCATTGGTTTGCTCCTCATGGCTTGTTCAGCCTAATTTCTTATATACCAGGAGACTATGAGGCTGTTTGTAATGGTTGGGCAGATGCTGACTTTAAACAGTGGTGGTTGGGCTTATTGGGTAGTTGGGTAGAGATATTATGAATATCACGTGTTCATGTATGTTCTCATGCTACATTTGTTTGGCAGTTGTAGAATGCAATTATATCAATTTCATTTTTTGTAGCATACTAAATTGTGGAGGACAAGTTAAGATTGTCCTTTAAACACTTTATGATGTATAACAGGTGAAGAAAAAAATTTTTTATGCCAATTTCATTTTGACTCTAACATTGGAAGAGAAGAAACAGAAAATGATACTGATTATGACGTATAAAAAAGAGCTTCAGAGGACCTGAGAAACTCCTGACTTGTATCAATAATTGCCAGGGAAGGAAGTCAACAGAGTGATAGGAACATCTGCAGGTAATAGGAGCTACCAGGCTGGTTGCTGTTTATGTGACTGCTGAAACATCCCGGGTTGGGCTGGACTTCCTTTCTTTAGTATATGACCTCATAAGGTTCCTTCCCCTGCTGCTCCAGATATGCAAATGAAGCATCCTCAATATTCTTGCCCAATCAATAACATACCTCCAGATGGATCCCACCAGCCATTCTCCCTGGGGTATAAATATCCCCCCACCCCTCCTAACAAAGCAGCTGTCCTCCTACAAAGTCTCCCAGTGTTCTTCCCAGTCATGCTCACCACTGCTCAGGATCCTCTTTTGACCCTGGCTGTGCTTGGCCACAGTCCATCACCCCTCCCCTGCCACTGGACTAGTGAACAAAAGTCCAACCATATCAAGTCAGCAGTTTCAGAGGGATGCAGGCTGCATGCCAAACAGTTAAGGTTCTATCCTCTTCTTTATTCACATTCCACTTATTAGTAAAGTCATGTGATTTAGTAAAGATTAGTCTCCATACAGCTAACTTATTTCATTTAGAATAATATTCCATTAATCCATGCTAGCAAATATCAATGTGTCCTTCCTAAAGAAATGATAAACTTTCAGGTGATGTTTGTACTAATCTAACTCATAGTTAGCCAAGAAGCATAATTGAATCCATTTGCTAGTTGCTGTCTCCACCCTTTACTTATTTAGGTTTGTAACTATTTTCATCATGTATTAAAATGATCAACAGTTTTAGTCATTTTTTTCCAATTTGTTCCAGACATTAATGGCAAGCTCATCAACCATCATTAACATATTTACCATAAATGTTAAGTGTTTAGTCTAAGGTTTCCTTGGGAGATGAGTTTGACTTCACTGGCTTCTCTTTGTGCTGTGTGTGATGCTAAATCCACACATGTGACACATAATCAAAATCCATGATATCAGTTCACTCTGAACCCTGATGAAAAATATGAACACATTTTGCTTGTTTAATGTTTGCTTTCCTGGGGATTTCTACACTTCTAGTCCCATCTTCCTGTTTTTAAACTCTAAACCGTATTTGACACCAGATTTTGCTTTTAAAGAGTTTTTAAAATTTATTTTATGTATATAGATGCTCTATGTGCATGTACACCGGCACATCAGAAGAGGGCATCACCATGTGGTTGCTGGGAATTGGACTCAGGACCGCTGGAAGAGCAACCAGTGCTCTTAACCATTAAGCCATCTCTCCAGCTGCAACAGCAGATTTTGATCTTTTAATAAGTGATTCCTAGCTCACGGACATGGACTCTAGAAGGAGTTTAGAAGGATTTGTCAACTACCAGAAGGACTCCAGAAGTTTTTGTGTACTGAGCTTACCACATCTCCAGAGTGGTTTTCTCCTTCCCAAAGTGCAAGCCTTTGACCACGATGAGGACCACTTTTTGCCACACAAATCAAGTCACTTCCTTCTCTTTCTTAAATGCTTTGTTAGGCAGAATTAGAATAAATGTCTCTCAGAGGCATGGAATTCTGCTTCCTGTGCAAGTCCAAAACAAGGATGAGAACAGGTTTAGAGTCCCTTGCTCTATCTGTATCCTTCAGTAAAGAAGGATTTTGCCATAACTGACTGTTTCAAGCCTGAGCATGAAGTTTTTTATAGGACATGAAATATGAATGCCTCCCAAACATTGGCTTCATTCTAAAAGCAGTCCTTACTTTTTATAAGTTTTCAAAAAGAGTTCCGGAACTTGTATATTCCTAGGCATGGTCCTTCTAGATAATTTTAATCCTAGTTTTTAGAGGCCCTTCCTATTGCAGATGCAAAATGATATAAATTACTGTGGGTTCAGGGCTGAGATAAGAAGCGATAACATCATCATTTTCTTCTTGAAGAGAAGATATGACTGGGTTTCCTTAGGAGATGAGTTTGACTTCACTGGCTTCTCCTTGCTGTGTGTGATGCTGTATCCACACATGTGACACATTATGGAAGTCAGAAATGCTTCTTCTGTAAATAAAATGAAAGTTTCAAAAGAAGCCAGGATTTCCATTCCCTCTGTTAAATGAGGGAATCCAAGTTCAGGGAAACCAAGTTGTACATTATACAAGTCAGGGTAGATAGAAATTTAAAAATAGCACTGCTTGGCCCAGCTGGCCCCACTGAATCCTCAAACACCCCATACTGTTGTTGCACAAACAGACAGCAGGAGCATTAGAGTCAGAGGGGTTGGAGGACACCAAGAAAACAAGGCTCTCTAAGTCAGAATGAGGAAAGCACGTTTGAATTGATAGCAACTTTAAGGAGCATGCACGGGCTCTGCACAATATATATACATATATATATGTATAGACATGTATGTATACACACATACATACATATACATACATATATATAGACATATATATGTATACATATATAGTGGTTTCCACTTTAGTGTTATGTTTGTATTCCTGAGTGTGCCAATAAATGGATCTCTGATTCTAGTGTCCTCTCTTTTCCTTCTGTTGGTTTGTCTTGTCCAACACGGATGTGATCGTTTTTTGTTTTATATTAGTGTATTTGATTTTGTTTATTTCTGAATGAATGCTTGAATGAAAACTGAACTGTCACTTATATCTGCTGAGACAGAGAAAATCAGTTTTCTGTAAGAATGACATTTGGTATATAGAGCCCTCCAGAGCAGGCCTCATGTTCAAGGGTAGTTGACAAGCATATAACTGGACTCCATAGGGTTTTGGGGTGTGTGTGTGTGTGTGTGTGTGTGTGTGTGTGTGTGTGTGTTATTTGATCACAGTTTGGTGATATGCGTGTGGTGTTTGTTTTTTGTTGCTGGGTTTTTTTGTTTGTTTCTTTGTTTTCCTGTTGGTTAGAATCTCTTTTTTTGATTCTTTGACGTAGGCTCTTGTCCTGTTCCCGTTTTCTGTACTCCCAAAGAAGCTAATCAAGAAGGAGGACTCTGGGTTAGATGCTCAAACTTCCTTCATAAAGTGAAAGTTTTGATTCTTTTGAATCAAATTGAGAGTTTGACATCATGCACCCATGTCCTACTCATCTCAACATCCCCTTACAACCACCCTTTGCCCTTGTAACCTCCTCCCAAAATAAAATACACACAGACACACAAACACCAAAAAAAAAAAAAAATCATAGAAAACACTTCATCATGGAAGCTGTTCTACATCATAATGTGTCCCACAGTATGTCCCTCTGTTCACACATCTTCACTTGAAAATGTTCATTGCAATCAGTCAGTGGTCTGCTCCAAGAGCTTTGGTTTCTTCGACACCATCAATATTGCATCCTCATCAGGACTTCTCCCAGTTATCCTGTTGTAGTCCCGTGTCATGGAGGTCCTGAAGCTTTGGAACTGTAGGCCTGAACCTTTCAAACACTGCAACCATTCACAGATGATAGAGATTTTGGAGTGGCCCATCCCAGAGCCCTGGATCTGGGCCTGGATGGTAGCTGACCTGGTCAGCCCACCAGTTCTCCCTTATCTGCATCATCAGGGCAAGCTCGCCAGCACTGCTCCAGTTAGGCCATCTAATGCTGCCACTGGCAGGAGGCAGGGTCAGCTTTCCTGCTCTCCTTAGGGCTGGCTCACCCACACCCACACCTCTAGAGCCAGTTCCATTATACTGTCAGGCAAGGTGCAGGGCCAGCTCTTCCAAGTGCTGCACTCAGTGAAGGGATGGGCCAGCTCACTGTGACCCAGTAAGAGTTCTCCAGATTAATAGGAAGTACTGGGAAACTTCATCACCTGATAACCATGGAGGCCCATTGAGGGGGTTTAAATGTGGACAACCATGAGCGGTTCCTCCTTTATTTGTAGCTCTAGCTTCCTAACAATGGGGTCATCTCCAGTGTTTTCCCCAAGTAAGCAAGAGATCCAAAACTACATGGTGGACACAGTGGAGTGGGAGAGAGACAACATCTGTCCTTCCCGCTTTCTAGTCACCTTGAATAATCTTAGATCACCTAGTACCACTGAAAAAAAGATGAAAAGCTATTTTTTTATTATTATATTTTGTTTTTATTAATTATAATTTACCCTTCATATCCCAGCTGTAGCTCCATCCTTCTTCCCCTCCCATTCCCACTCTTCCTTCCTCTTCTCCACTCATGCCCCTCCCCCAGCCACTGATAGGGAGGTTCTCCTCCCCTACCATCTGATCCTAGTCTATCAGGTCTCATCAGGAGTGGCTGCATTGTCTTCCTCTGTGACCTAGTAAGGCTGCATCCCCGTGAAGGGGAGGTGATCAAAGAGCAGGCCACTGAGTTGATGTCAGAGATAGTCCCTATTCCCATTACTAGGGAACCTACTTGAACACTGAGCTGCCAAGTGTTACATCTGTGCAGGGGTTCTAGGTTATCTGCATAAATGGCCTATGGTTGGAGTATCAGTCTCAGAAAACATCCCAGATTTTTTGGTTCTGTTGCTCTCCTTGTGGAGCTCCTGCCCTCTCCAGGTCTGTCTATCTCCCCTTTCTTTCATAAGATTCCCTGCATTTTGCCAAAGGTTGGCTATGAGTCTCAGCATCTGCTTTGATACTCTGCAGGGTAGAGTCTTTCAGAGGCCCTCTTTGGTAGGCTCTTGTCCTGTTCCCGTTTTCTGTACACCCAAAGAAGCTAATCAAGAAAGAGGACTCTGGGTTAGATGCTCAAACTTCCTTCATAAAATGAAAGGGCATGGACATCAGAACAGGGGGAAAACAGGGAAAAGCTATTTTTAAAAGCCTTGATTAACTTAAACATTTGCTATATTAGATCATTAGGACAAAACAATATTGTAATAAATACTTCTAATTCACAGAGGAATATGAGTAAACAGCAACTGATGCATGTGTCAGGGAACCCCTCATCATTTAGCAATACCAATATCACTGCTGATCAGGACAAAGGGGCTGAGAACAGCAGAGCTAAGTTTTAGAAATAGTCTAACATTTAATGTTGTAGAAGCATGGAACTGATGACGACAGGCTGGACCACAGTGAAGAGAAAGAGCAGGTGGAAAAGTCCAGTAAACCAGCTTTCACAAACCAGGCTAGGGATACATGAAAGAACAAAAACCTGTACTCATACCCCTGACCCACTGAGGGCACAGAAGTAAAACGCAAATTTGTGCTTCTCTTCAACAGGAAGCTGATGGGCGCAGGTGCCAGGCTGCCCTCAGGTGGAGTAATTCTGTGGATCCAGTGCACACATGGTAATGTGGGGTATACTGCACTGTACCCTGGGGATTCGCTGAGATCTAGGGAGCTGTCACTTTACATCAAATGATAACAAAGGAGCAGGTGGATATGTTGATTTAACTTATCTGCAAGATTTCAGATTCCTATACAAACTATATCTAAAGAAGGCTAATTATCCACCACTTTTATTTTTAATAATACAAGAGAAATTAAAAGATTAAAATGTCTTTGGATAGAAGTGTCAGGTGAGGTACTGAAGTCTCTTTCTCACCACATTGTCCACTCCATAAGAAAGACTGTGGGCATGCTGTGTGAAAACAAACATGAGGTCATTTGAGACACAGCCGTCTTCCCCAGCCATGCATCTACCTCAGAACACTCTGGACAGGTGGCTGTTTTAGTCAGGGTTCTCTACAGGAACAGAATCCCGAGGATGAAAAATAGTCATATGTTTTTATAATATAATATATGGTATATATACCCAAATAATGCTAGAATGTATTCAGTCAGCTTTAAATTAGTAACAAGAGATAAATCACACAGGAGACGATGAGACCCAGTATTTTACTCGGTCCTTCTGGGTAGGTACCTCAACAATCAGACTAGTTTCTCCACAGCTGTCACACAGTGGGGGCCACGACTGCTAATTACTCTACAGGTCAGGTGCCTCAGTAGTCCCATTGTGGTTCCAGAAGCCTGGAAATTTCCTAGACAGCCACTGCTTCTGCTCTCAGCAAAGGAATCTGCCGCAGCCACAGCCACAGAGCAAATTAACCTAGAGATGTAAGAGAAGGCCAAGCAGCTCAAGGCAGAATGATGTTCCCTCTGACAAATACTTTATTTTAATTTTAATTTTTATTATTTACACTTTATTCATTTTGTATCCCCCATAAGCCCCTCCCTCCTCTCCTCCCGATCCCACACTCCCACCCCCTACTTCACGCATGCCCCTCCCCAAGTCCACTAATAGGGGAGGTCCTCCTCTCCTTCCTTCTGATCTTAGTCTATCAGATCTCATCAGAAGTGACACACACTTTTAATCTGGAATCTTCCCTGCAGGGGCCACCCACAATCGGGGTGGATCTCCCGACATCAGTCAAGATAGAACAATTCTTCGGGTGAGCCTCCCTACTCAGGCCATTGATACAGGATCTAACTATAGTAATGGCCTTTAATATATATTATAAAACATTAAGATCTGACTTTATTTTAGCAAAGAGCAGGATTTCAGAGATCCATAGCCTGGCTTATCTCTTGCAATCCTCTGGAGAGTGTTAGCTCTTGGCCCACGGAAGGAACACAGGCAGCTTGGCTCCCCTCCAGGCACAGTACTTAGCTGCAGAGAGAGCAGCTCAACCCCACTCTCTGCAAGAAAGGTTTGGGCTTTTCTGTTTATCTTGGGGAGGAACTGCAGGGAGCTGATGGGCAGCTTTGGTGAACATCCCCTCATGCTCCTGTGTCCCTTTAAGAGAGGCACTCCACAGCTCAGAGCAGCCAGGAGAACACTTCAATGAATAGCGTCTTGAGAACGCCCAGTCAATGCAATTCCTGGACTTTCTGAGTCCTCCTGCATTGGACATGGTGGGGTTCTAGGCACCAACGTCCTGCTGCTGGGCAAAGCTGTGTCACCTTGGCTTCAACAAGCGTATCTAGACTCACAGCATAAAGGAAGGTGGAGTCTGGGATTCAGAGGACAAAGTGACCCAGCAGAAACCATGATATTCAGTACCAGCCATAGTGAGTGACTGGGACCCAGTGTAAACCATCTGTCAGTGATGCATTTATATTTAAGTGTGTCGGTGAGGTCTGGCAAGGAGCATGGTCTCCAGACCTGACAGGACATCCTTTGAGAGAGTCTGTTTTCCAGGGTCCTATCGGGTTACTTTATGGTCTAGCCTGATTATAATTGTCCCACTGCATCAACACTAGCTTTCGTAGTAGTCTGGAACCTTTCTAGCTCATATACTTGTTGACCCAAACTGCCTTGCTGTGGTGAGTTCACTTGTCTCACTGTCCTCTTCACTCATCTGGACAAGCTCAGTTCAGATAACGGTCACTTCCTCACTTCCTCTCTTGCTCTCATGCTCTGGCTTTGTGGGAGAAAATAAAATACTAATTGCTGACAGTAGTGTTACCTAAGGATATTCCCGAGTAACAATGAGAAGAGAAAAGTCACATAACAGGAATGGCTGAATAGGAAAGTGGTAAGAATCTGCTGCCCACATTTCAAGAAACACTAAACTTAAGATTGTGTGATGCCAGACTTCTTAAGAAAATGAAATATATTTTTATAAAGTTTAATTTAATGATGTAATATACATTATGCAAATGGAAGTTTGGTGAGGAATACCTGTAATTCCAGCATTTGATATCCCAAGGCACCTCAAGATCAGCCTGTGCTACATACTGACTGCCAGGTCAGCCTATGCCACAAAGCAAACATTAGGACCCCACTTCTAAAAGTCAGCGTATCAAAAAACTTTACATTGTACTTCTCTTTAGCTTGTATAGATATGGAATATAATTTCAACACTTCTCAGTGAGCACAGAAGACATTAGGAACACGGATATCTCTGCTGATCAGAACATAGGGGCTGAAACTAGCATAACCAAGTTCTAACAATGTTTTAATACTTAGTACAAGAGAATCATGTGTCACTGTGAAACCTGTGTAGAAGGAGAGAATAAAATCTGCCCAGTAGAAGAAAAGGAAGCAAGTCATAAGAATCAGAACATGCCAGGTAGCTCTGATTTCTGGAGGAGAATTCTTTCTGGAGGAGAGTTGTCTGGAACTGTAGAGGTAGAGGACATGCTTGTGATGCTTATACAGATGGAAAGCCATGAACCCACTGCTCCAGCCCATCAGGCTCTGAAAGATGACATCACGAAGAGTCATGAGAGAGAGGAAAAGCCACTTAACTATGTTCCTGGAGGGCAGCATATAGCAATGTCCAGTGAATGTTTCAGCTTCAGACATGTTCAAGCCGTTGCCTGATTTGATGTAGCAGAGCAAGTTAGAGCTTATGAGAATATTAACAGCCCAAAAGAGGAGGAGACAGGGAAAAACTTGCCATGCTGTCTCTGGTTTGAGTTTTGTCCAAATGGTGGTCCTGGGACTGATGGTGACAGCCTGGATCACACTGAGGAGACAGGTGGTGCAAATGGAGAGGCCTCGAGACATCCTTGTCAGATAAACCACAGTTTTGCAGCCAATATCTCCTAGGAAGTTTCTAAAATAAAACACTGTAGCTATATCTCTGATCACTATGCTACAAATAATCATTATATTACAAAACGCCAAGTGGGTGAGAATAAGGTCTACAGGCTTTTTTTCAATCCCCAAAACATAAGTATACATATGTCTCACAATTACCAAGACATTTCCTACAATTCCAGGTCCAAAAAGAGAAAAGAAGACTATTGCCTGGGTAATGTTATTCAACTTCATCTTCTGACTTGATACACAGCACTAGAAAAACATCTTCTGAGAAATAAATGTAGTATTTCTCTGCTTATTTATATAAAAGAATAGCCTCAACTATATAAACAGATATGGTTCTTTACTTTATGATGCCTGATCACTGTGTCTGATGTCCTTTTTGATTTCTTTTTTGTTTTTTGTTTTCTTCTTATCCTTTCCTTCTCATAGAAATTATGAAACCTACCATCAGTGCTTAGACTTGATAGTTTCCTGCCTTTCATGACAGTACTTCATCCCTCAAGATCATATGACCATGCTCTTCGCAGACAGAAGGTAAATGCATGGCATCACTCTGTCAGTTTTCAGGTCAACGCAGTCCTAAATATTAGCCTGACAGGCTCCTCAATTTTTCCTCATCTCCCCCAGTATGACATCATGCCACTGGGATGTGATTGTGCTTAATCCTGATCCTCTTCATTGCCCCATATGCAACCATCACCCAAATGGTTCTTAAAATAATAAAAAACTTGCAGCTTCTCACAAAGGTGAACTTGGTCAAGTGGACAAGTTTCTCAATGGAGATGATCTGGTATTCTCCTCTTCTCAAGCCCTTGACCAGAAATTACGTAGAGGTTAGAGACTTGGTCAGGGTATGAACTGCTAGATCACTGTTCTCTGTATGGGACTAAGTCTGGTAAAAATTGTGTTCCCAAACTTTATGGGTAGAATCTCCATTTGTTTCACCTCTCACAAAACAAATAACAACATTGATTTTCATCTGAATTTCAGCCTTGAATTTCATCGAATTGTGGACAATTCCACATCTCATCCATAACAAAAATCAGGTCTAAATTAGTTTGAACATTTTACAAAAACAAACAAACAAACAAACAAACAAAAGGTTAAAAGTTGTGCTTACCTTTCCACATGTATCTATGCTGTATACAATGTTGATTTTGCCCAACTATCATGCCTTATAGTACCTGCTAAGAATTTTATCACTTAAGTATCTGACCTCACAATGCTATGTTGCCTGTTTATCTTCTCTCTTTCTTCACTGGGCAGTGAGAAGGCCTCAGAGACCCTTGTTTGTATATACTTTGTATTAGCATAGTGCCTGCTCTAAAGGTTATAGGTAGCCTGTGGCGGTTCAGCATCCAAATGGCCTCCATGGTGATGGGGATAGGGACTGTCTCTGACATGAACTGATTGGCCCTCTCTCTTGTCATCTCCCCCTGAGAGGGGAACAGCCTTGCCAGGCCACTGAAGAAGACAGTGCAGCCACTCTTGGATGGGACCTGATGGACCAGGATCAGAGGGAAGGGGAGGTAGACCTCCCTTACCAGTGGACTGGGATAGGGATTCATTTTGAGAAGAGAGAGGATGCAATTGAGAGGGGAGGAAGGAGGAAGGTGTGTGTGGGGGGAATACAAAGTGAATAAACTGTAATTAATAAAAATAATAATAAAAAAGATTATAGAGTGCTCAATGAAACTGTTGGTTTTAAAACTGCACTTTAATTCCAGAGATGAAGTGATAAAGCAATTTGAACAGTCATTTGATTGGGCTTTTTCCTGAAGATTGAAAAAGCTCAGTATCCTGGAGAAGTCAATTTACTTTGGATGGCTCATTTGATAAGGATTTAGCATGTCCTCACTTGTGCAATGATGTGAGCATCTACCCTTCAACCAATTTAGTGATGGACATGGGCTGTCCTTCAAGAAACTTACCAGCAATTCTTTATTTTCTCTTGAAATCCATCTATATTGATCTACTTATAATTTGCTAGCTTTTCAGATGTACCTATGTGACCTCTGAGATGTCAACAGCAAAATTTATAGTGATAAAATTGTCTTTGATTTCCAACAGTATAATACTTTAGTTGAAAAAACTACAATCACACACACACACACACACACACACAGCCATGTGTGTATGTTATTGGGAAGAGTTACTTATACACATATTTAATAAGGGTCCTCAGTCTCCTCCAGTGTTAGGAAATAAAGAAGAGCAATGTGTGTGAAACTAATCAAGTCAGGGTTTCCTTTCAGAAATGGGTCATGGAACAAATAGACAGAATGCAAGGCCCAGATACAAGAGAAGGAGAAATCAGTAAACTAGAGAAGATGCATTGTAAATTGACCAGCTCAAGCTTTGTAACCAGTTGTCCTGTCTGTCAAAATCTGCTGTTCTCAACTGCTACACGCCGGGCTTTGAACATTTCACTTGGTCCCTTCAACACTCACTGATGTATGGATAGTGCTTTGTAGCACTTGTACTGTGAAGATTCAGTGGAGGAAAGGCACATAATGCTTAGGATGCCTGCCCCGTGTTAAACATGGCCCAATAGCAATTGTTCTGTGATTTTGTCTCATGTCAGTTTCCCCCATAATTATCTGTAATTGCACCCTGTGATATGAGTCTGAAGAGGCAAACTTCAGGAACTCTAAACCATAACAAAGAAGGGCAATGTCCCGCATTCAGAGAAGGATAAAGATATGAGCAGAACCTTTCACTCCTGTGAGGACAAACACACAACCTGGAGAAACTGCACAGAAGAAAAGCTTCCCACACTCAAGCTGAAATTGCAGCCCATGTCTCCTGTACCTGCCTGGGCTGTAAGGAGCATCTCTGGCCCAGGGCACCACAGACAGCTGTACTTGGCTCCTTCATGGACATGGAAACAATTCTGGATGGCTGGTGTAAAAGAAGAGACTCCTTTCTCCCTGCATCTTGTCACCTTCCTCTTTCACAGTGGCAGAGGAACCCAGACCCTTCTCTTCAACTACCTCTCCTAACCCTTCCTACCTCACAGCATCTCTACCAGGGTGGAAGGCAGCTTCAGTCCACTGTGACATGAAGCAACACTCACCTGCGGAGTCTGTGCAGGGCTCAGGGTGGGCGTCCTCATAGTACAGCAGACACTCTTTATCATCCCTGAGTCCTGTGCCCACAGTGAATGTCACTGCCGATAGGATGTCACCATCAGGAGTTTGGCTTCTCCAGGGGAAAGGGCTCCTTCTGCACATCTCCATCCTGGACACCCCCTCTGTGCTCTCCCTGGGGCCCTGTTATTTGTTGAGCCAGAAACTTTCTGGTCCTAATTACAGTGCCTGAGTTTCCTGGATCCTGGGAATTTTCCCTTCTTTTACCCCCAAGCTACAAATGAATTGGGAGAAACTTCTGAGAAACTGAAAAGTTTGTTTTCTGAACATTTCGAAGTTCAATAACACTATGTAGGGCTAGAGAGATGCTCAGGGGTTCAGAGTAATTCTGCTCCTGCTGAGATCCATGTTTGATTTCTGGCACCCACATGGTAGATTACAAAGATCTGTCACTCCAGTTCCAGGACATCCAATGCCATTATGACCTCCATGGGCATCAAGCACAGATGAAACACATATGCAAAGAAAATGCATACAACATAAAATGAATCAATCCAATAAAAATATAGGTTTAATAAAAAGCTCAGTAATCCTAGAACAAAAGATGTTCAAGGGACAGAGTCAGTATCTGGTCTTACACTGTGGTGTTCAGGGCAGAACAACAGAAGGACATTTTTAGAGGTCTTGTTTCTTGTGCTGACTTTATGCAGAGGAACCAACTTGCCTCGTGTCTGAGTTCTTCATTCCTCCTGTTGTTTGAATATAGCTCTTTTTGATGTCCACTGTCAAACAATGCTTCTGTCTCTTAAAGATGAGAGTTCAGATGTTGACAAGATGAAGTGGAAAAAGAATTATATATGGTTAAGTCTAAGGACCACACATCAGTTCTGGGTCTCTATCACCAGTTTGAGAAATGAAGTCTTCAGTTCTCATTTGTAATTACATAGCACAGGAGACCCGGAGAGAACCCACTGGACTCAGCATCCACACAGCCAGCCATGCATAGCCACTTAGCTCACACTTTCCTAACCCCACTGCTCCTTTCCCTTCTCAGGGCCCTATCCACTTCCTGGTGTGAAGGAATTCACTGGAATGGTTGTATCTGAGAACTAGTAACCAATAGACATTTTTTTCCCTTCTCCAAGAACATCTGGGCTTCTGTCAGCCAAGGTGGATGGGGAGGAAGAGAAGAGGGCTCCCGTCTTGCCCAGAGACACCCTGTGATGTCTTTGCCCTTAGTCTGTCTTTCATGCTCCTAACAATGAGGCTCTGGTCTCTCTCCTTCATCAGCACGTGTGTTACTGAAGACTTTCCCTCAGCCCTCTACTGCCTGGTACTGCTGTACAGACACATTTTCTTTATTATTCTTCAAACTTAGGAGTAAGTGTGACTTAGGGGCACTCTGAGAAATCAGGTGTGTGTGTGTGTGTGTGTGTGTGTGTGTGTGTGTGTGTGTAAGACACAATCACATTGTACAGTGTGTGCAGATCTCAAGTACCTTTTGTGTGTAGGATATGAACTCTCCTAACCAGTGGCTTCTTAAGTCCTCAGTCGTGATCATAAACAGTTCTTGACCTTTGTTTGTTTGTTTGTTTGTTTTCCCCTTGTGTTTGGTTCTATCCTAGGTCTCTTGGCTATCTAGCTTCTGGTTCCTGGCCATCCAGGCAGTGTCAAGCATGGGCTGGCTCCCTCACAAGGCTTGGGGCTTCAAGTTGGACCAATCTTTGGTTGGCTACTTCCACAATTTTGTGCTACCATCTTTGTATAAGGTGGTCAGTTGAGGCTACATATACCCTATAACTAGGAGTCTTCTCTAGGGTCCCCCTTGTCATTTCCACTGCACTAGGGTTCCCCACATTCCCCAGTTCCACTCACCTGTCTTAGTACTTTCTCCACACCCTTGTCTGATCTTTCCTGTTTTACATCTCCACTTGCTCCCAGTCCACCTGTGTGTCTAGTCTTTTTCTCACTTGTTATGCCATGTTGGGTTGACCTCCCTAGGAGGCCTGCTCTTTTCTGAAGACAAATAGAGGGGGAGGAGATCTAGAAGATAGGGGGAATGCGAGGGTGGGACTGGGAGGTATGGAGGGAGGAAAGTGTTTTCAGCATGGAATGGTCACTCATTTTTATATTGTGACTCATTGCGGTGTTTACTCAGTCTTTAATTCAATCCCTGATAGTTTTCTTTTGCTTGATCTGTTTTTTTTTTTTCCTGAGAGCCTTTTGTTTGATTTATTGAGTTTTTTTTCCATTTCTAGAGTTTCTGTTTGTTTCTTTTTTCTTCAATATCTCAATTTTCTTGCTGAAGGTCTAATCTGCACTGCCGACTTTCTGGTCTGCATCCTGAATTTACCTCTTCCTTTCTTTTTCATAAAATTTATTTTTTATTTATTATAATTTATTCACTTTGTATCCCAGCTGTAGCCCCCTCTATCTTCCCCTCTTATCCCAATCTCCCTCTTCTCCTCCCATACCAATCCCCTAGTCCATTGATAGGAAGGTCCATCTCCCCTTCCCTCTACCCTAGCCTATCAGGTCTCATCAGGAGTGGCTGCATTGTCTTCCTCTGTGGCCTGGCAAGGCTGCAACCCCATCAGGGGGAGGTGATCAAAGACCCAGCCACTGAGTTCATGCCAGAGATAGCCCCTGTTCCTCTTACTAGGAAATTCCACTTGGAGACTGAGCTGCGGTGGGCTACGCTTGTGCAGGCGTTCTAGGTTATCTGCATGTATGGTCCTTGGTTGGAGCATCAGTCTCAGAAAAGACTCCTGGGCCCAGATTCTTTGGCTCTGTGCTCTCCTTGTGGAGCTCCTGTCCCCTCCAGGCCTTTACCTCTCTCTTTCATTCTGTTTTCTAAATCCTCTTGAGATAACCAACCATTTGAAAACATTTTTTGTTCTGTATTTCCAGCATTTTATTATTTTCATGCCTTGTATAGCATGTATGAAGATATTGTTATTTTCAGGGTAGATTAAAAAACAATATTGTGTTTAAATCCAATACATATGAGATTAAGCTATATAACTAAAACAAACAAACAAAAAAAAACCCTAAAAAACAAAAGCAGAAGCTGACCTATTTGAGCCCAGAAATTTAACAAAATCAGGTGAATTAAGTTTTCTAAAATATGTGGATGCTGCCAGAATCATAAAGCAGGACATAGCAGAAGCTGAAGAAAGTGAGTTTTCTAGGAATCCTTGATTAAGTTTCTAGATGCAGCACTTCTACATGTAGGTGGCTTCCTGCAAAGGTCACCACAAAGCTCTGTGATGAGAGCAGATCCTGAACACAGGGACAAAGATGTTCAAAGCCCTAGGGCTCACCTACCAGAATCCAGCTCCTGTGGGTTCAAAGACACTGAGGACAGAGATGTGGCCTCAGCAAAATGAATGAGATGACCATCAAATTCCTGTTAAGAAGATGGTCCCTAATAGCTCAAGTCTCTCTGTATTTATTTCAGTTAAAATCACAAAGCATACAGTTTCAGTTTTGTTTCCTCAGATGTGTTCCAAAAAAACCAGACAAAGATTATCTGAATGTTTTTCATAAGTTTCTTTCTCATATGCTTTATTTTACTTAGCAGATATTTAACGTTCTATGGCCTAATAATTAAGCAGTGTTTCATGGTCACTGTGGTCATAACATTGTATCTTAAATGCTTAATACAAGTTTTATCTACAGCTTTTCTGAAAGTGTCTATATTTCTGTTTTGCTTAGTTGGATCCATTTTAAGGAAATTTGTTCTGTTGGCACACCAGCTGGTTGACTCTTGGCTAACTTCCTATTTTCGAATTACCTGAAGTCCTGGCACCTATACAGATGAATTCCCTATTCCTGGACAATATCCTTATGTTTTTATGTATTCATTAACTTTCTAAATCCATTCTTTGCAAGAGATGCTTTCTGAATCAGAGTCTACCATGTGCCTCAAGAAACTGTATGATTTCTGTTTTGTCTCTCCCAAAACTCTTCTGGGTTCTAAATTACAACTGAAATCATCATTTTACTCATGACATATATTATTAATACATTATTCACCTTAGAGTTATTAGGAGATGTCTATTATATTATTGCCATACCTGTTACAGACATAGTGAAAGAAAAAGCTGTCAGGAGCATACACAATGTTATGCCAGAGAAAAGGGATCACACTATGGCTAGTCCCAGGGAAAACCTCCAAGGAGGCACATTCTGTCACAGCAGTCCTTTCCAGTTGTACAGGAACTTCTCTGCAGGTGAAGGGCCTTCTGCAAAGCACTCGGATGTTGTTCTAGGGAACAGAGCTATGGTTTCCACCATGACTCCCACCCCGTTGCCTGACCATTCAAAGAGAAATCAACACTTGTGCTTCTGAGAGAAACTGGCATACGCAAGTGAATCAGTGAACTATCAGGTCCACTCAACGCAGCAGCTGTGGAACAGACAAGCTCTGGCCGAACTCTTCTAGGAGGTGAAATTTTCTTGACAACATTTTTATCTCTGGTTATAATATATAGAGTTCTCAGCTACCCTCAAATATCAGGAAGACTTCAGTTTCCCAGGTTGTTACCATGTCAAGGTGAAGCAAGCTGTCTGTGGCATCTCATTCCCTAATAAGCAGCATTTACCTTCACAATTACTTCATTGGATTCACAAGTTATCCTGGGCTTAATTATTGACTCTTTTTTATGTTAGATATTTTTATATTTTTACTTCAAAAATTATTTTATCATTACCATTTATTATAATTTACTCAATTTGTATCCTGGCTGTGCACCCCTCCCTGATCTCCTCCCAATCACACTCTCCCTCCATCTTCTCCCTCTATGTCCCTCCCTTAGTCCACTGATAGGGGTGGTCCTCCTCCCCTTCTATTTGAACTTAGCCTATCAGGTCTCATCGGGACTGGTTGCATTGTTTTCCTCTGTGGCCTGGTAAGGCTGCACCCCCACAGGGTTGCTGATCAGAGAGCCTGTCACTGAGAAAGCCCCTGGTCCCCTTACTAGGGACTCCACTTGGATACTGAGTCTATGGGCTACATCTGAGCTGGGGTTTTAGGTCCTCTCCATGCATTGTCTTTGGTTGGAGTTTCAGTCTCTGCAGGACCCCCAGGGCTCAGGTGTTTTGGCTCTGTTTGTCTCCTTTTGGAGCTCCTTTCCCCTCCAGCTCTTTCTATGTCCCCATTCTTTCCCTGCACTTGGCCCAAAGTTTGCATATGAGTCTCAACCTCTGCTTCGATACTTCGATCAGTAGAGTCTTTTTTTTTTTTTTTTAACAGGTTGAGCTTTTAATTGGACATGTTAACAAGAGGTTTAAAATAAAACAAGACAAAAAAGTAGAGTCTTTCAGAGGCCAGCTGTGGTAGGCTCCTGTACTGTTTCCTGTCTTCTCCTGCTGCCAATGTCTATCACTTTTATTTTTACTGTATTGTTTTTATGCAAGTTTGACATTTCTTTACACACACACACGCACGCGTGCGCACACACACACACACACACACACACACACAAAACACACACACACATGTCATTTTTAGCTAGATCTTGGGAAAGAGATGTGTAGATCCAAGCTATTCTCCTAATGGTTTGACACAGGAGTTCTCCGTGCAGAACACATTTGGCTATGTCCAGATCTTGAAGTGTTTTATCTGTGTTTCTATTTTGTAGTCTCAGAATTTGGGGCTTCGCAGGAAGGTCCATGTTTCATTTTGAACCGCCTTTCACACAAGTCAAGAGATCAAGTTCAATTCGTTCTTTACATGTTGATTTCTAATTTTCCTAGCAGTATATGTTAAAGGGACTCTTTTCTTTAAAACATTGCCAGCCTCTTTTGTACAAAATCAGAGGTGTGTGAATTCACATGTTGGTCCTCTTCTTCATCTCACTGGTCTACCTCTCAGACTTTGTGACATTTTCATGCTGTTTTTTCACCATGGCTTTATGTTATATTCAGAAGATAAACATGTGACTCCTCCAGAATTATTTTTTTTATTTAATATTGTTTTGGGCATTTGGGATTTTTTTATTTGCTCATGCAAATTTTAGGAATATTTTTCTCTTTACATGAAGGTCGTTGGAACCTTGATGAAATTTTGTTGGAATCTGTACATCAGCTTTGGTAACATACCCATTCATACAATATTAATGTTACTGATATGATTTCTTTCAAGACATTTGCATTCCTCCATGATTCTTTCTGATTTCTATATAGCAATGTTTTTATTTTGCCTAGGACATAATAGAAATTAAGAATGGCTTGTGTTGAACATTTGGACTTTGTTGGTATTGACATTATAGCAACATTGTCTTTTAATCTGTGTCTATTAGCTACGTATTAGTTAGTATTACAATTACCATCATCAAAAGTAACTTGTGAAGGAAAGAGTTTATCTGACACCTGCTTTCATGTCAGTGTTCATCACTAATGCAGGTAGGGCGGAAACTCAAGCAGGATAGGAAACTGGAGGCAGGAGCTAATGGGGAGGTCGTGAGGAGTACTGCATACTGATTTGCTACTCATCGCTGAGCTTTCTGATAGATCCCAAGACCACCACACCAGCCCAGGTGTAGCATCACCCACAGTTGGCTGGACCCCCCCTCATCCATTACTTTTAAGGGTCCTACAGATTTGCCCCCAGGTCAGTCTTCAGAGTCACCTGAGAGGACAGAAACTCAACTGAGAAAATGCCTTCATAAGACTCGGAGAAGTCTCCATATCTTCATGACTATTTTGATAGAATTGCTTTTCTTAATTGCCTTTTCAGAGTTTTCATTATTGGTGTACAGACACCCAGCTGATTCACACATATTGTTTTTGGATCTTAAAGTTTTGTAAAATTTGTTTCTTAGTCATAAGTAATTTGCTTTGAAATATTTATGTTAGTGAACATTTATATTGTATTTCTTGCTTTCTGATTTGATGACTCATTTCTGGTTATTTTCTAATCTCTCTAGTTGAGACGTCCAGTGACGCATTGTAGACACTCTTCTCATGTTCTTACTCTTACAGAAGAAATGTTCAGTTCACATTTTACCATCAAGGATGGTGTTATCGCCTCCCGGAAGGCAAGGAAACAGTCTGCAGAGAAACAGTGTGTACGTGGCCCTCCCTGTGGCTTTCAGACTATTGAAACACAGATCTCAAATAATTATAACTCTCCCCAAATGGTATGTAATGAGAAAGGCTGCCACCCTGGCTCCAGGAGAGAAGGAAGTTTCCTCCCACTGAGGGATTTAATAAAGCACTGACAGTTTATGAAAACAACTTGCAAGGTAGAGTTAAGTTGAGGCAGTAATAGATCAGGGATGAGCAAGACTGCTTAATTGTGCACAACTCTTGTCCTCTGCTTAAAACTGAAACTCATAACATGACTTTCATGTTAAATGAAAATGGAGTTAAGGGCATTGCTCTCTTTTATTGCTCCTTTTCCCAATGTGCTCAAAAATAAACCTTCTTTCTGTGCTATTCAGCAACGTTCATCTCTTTTATTGATGATCTCTAATGCCTGTTGACAATCTTTCTGTATATTGTTAAAGTTTGCAATATCTTGTTCACATGGTAGTATATCTTGATTTTTCCTGGCCCCAAAGAAGAGTTTAATCTATCTTTTACACTTCAGAAGACATTGTCATTTGAAAAGATAATGCAGAAGAGTCTTATGTGTTTGCATTCATCAGACAGGGAAAACCTAATGTTGAGTCAATGATATATGCAGTCAGTTATATACACATATATATCATAATGAGGCTCATTTATGGTCCAAGTGTTCTGTGTCTCTAAGATTCTCTCAATCCTCCTGTACAAAATGTTTACATGGTATGAATTACATATAATTTTCCCTCAAGATTTTGCTATTTTTGTTACTTTTATCACACACCCAAATTTGTTTTATAAACTAACCACTTGGGGGAAGTATTGATCTCTTTAGGGTCTATGATTTTACAAAGTAGTCATATTTTACCCTTCAGTAAATCATTGCAAGCCATTTTTATTCCAAAAATCACACACATCTATGGTTGGGATATTTTAACAAGAAATTCAACAAACAATCCAAACAAGAGGGAAAATCCTCAAAGTTTTTGTCATGGAAGCATAACATAATCCATGACAGCATACTTTTGTAGGTTGATTTTTTTTGCATAAATAAACAAAAAATCTTAACAGAAAATATTGAAATAATCTTGGAGACAGTCTTCCCTCGAGGTATACGGTCATTCCTCATTTCATTAAGGGTAGAGCCAAGCCACCTAGTTCCAAAAAATATCAAAAGTCTAAAATATAGTAACTGTTCAAAAAAGGGAAATCTGAGAAACACTGTTTAAAACCATGTTTAAAATCACCAGTGGTAGGGTCTACTCCAGATGATGTCTCTTCCCTCAAGGCCAAATTCACCCAACTATCTCCCAAATGCAATTCTTCCAAGTATCACCCCAATGCAGGTTAGAATTCCAACATATAAACTGGGGGGTGGGGAGGCATCTGCTCTATAACAGAAGGGAGGAAAAGGACACTTCATCTCCCTGGCATTGTCACCCTAAACTCATTTTTCCAGTTCATTCCTAACCAAAACAACAGACAAGTCCTACATGAAAGACATTTGCAAAAGATTTGGCAGATTATTCAAAATGAACAATGCACAAAACACAGAATCGCTTAAGAAAGTTTTAGATTCACTGAAGCATTCACTCATCTATGGCTGATTGGTGAAGTCTTCTGTCTGTCTTCACATGACTGACAGGGAAGGCTGAGAGAGCTGTTTGGGTGGCTTCTTATCACCTTTGACCTCAAGAATGCTTTACCATTTTGTTTTCCAGGGCACCTGGCCTGCTACAAATCCTAGGAGATGTTTCAGGTCCTAGGAAGTTTGAATGGTCTGGAGAACCCTTTTTGGCTTCAGGTTTCCCCAGCTTATGCATGGAGGCTTCTATGTACTATTGGTCAGGTGAAACATGTATTTCTAGAGAGCAGCATCATGTCCTAAGAGAACTGAGGATTTGCATTTCACCTTCAGTAGCTGCACTTTGAGGTTCTTTTTCAGGTTATCTATCTTACTGTTTTCGTACTTCACCTGAATGTTTTAAAGAAAACCAATGTATCACTTTATTCCAGTGTTTACAATTTTAGAATAATAAAGAATACTAAAGCAAACAAGTCAGGGACATATGTAGCCGTGGATTTTTCACCAAACCTACTTTATTTAGGGTTCTTAGACACCTTTACCTTTACCAAGCTCAACCCGCCCTCATCCTCCTCCACACACCTTAAACACATTATTAGGGCAAAGGGGTGTAGACCTCTTTTATCTACTTCCTGCTGATTAGGGTTGATGGGTCTTTAGGGGATTATGAAACTCAGTCGTCAGGATACCAGCAGTCTAATCTGAAGGCCAACACCAAGCATCGGCAGGATTCAGAAGATTGAGGAAAGTCAGTGAAAGCTGCAAAACTCATCTGGAAGGTCTCTGGAAGGTCTCTCTGCGAAGCAAGTGTCAAAGCATGAGGATCAGTGCAGTGATGTCACTCCAGAAGGCTGATGTCTCACTGTGTGGGCCTCTGTATATCTCCTCTCCTCAGAGTCCACCTGTGGATGGTCTCAGCTGGTCAAAGTCAAGCCCCTCACATGTGAGGGCTCACAGCAAAACATCATGTTCTCTCTCTCAAGCCAACCTCCAGCAAAACATCACATGCCCAGCTTGTGACCAAACATCTCATGACAAAACTGTGTCTTCAAGGAAACCAGAAAGTCCACTTCAGACATACCCAATCCCACTGCTAGAGGTCCCACAAAAACACCAAGCTAACAGAGAACCTGGAGCAGTTTCATGCATGCCTTGTGCTTGTTGCTTCAGTCTCTGCGAGTTCTCTTGTCGTCCTCCATATCCTCTGGCTCAGCTCCTAAAATCTGTCCTCAGAGAGGAGAGACCCCATGTACCTGAGCAGCAATCAGGAGAACAGAGTCATGAAATATGAGTGTGTGGGGCCAGGTGACCTAGCAAATGCCATATGCTTTGTGTAAGCCCTAATGGATGAACAGACGTGAGAGCCAGTAGATGTGGTACAATGTTCCTAGCTATTCTTACACAGCATTTTGTCCTGGAGTGAGATTCTCGAGTAGACCTTGTTTTCCAAACTGTGATGGCATACTGTAAAAGATAATGTTTCCCTTGTGTTTTCCTATATATTTCACGACCACACATCAATATCTCGAATGTGTTTGGAATTGCCTCACACTGTCTAGTCTTAGCAGTTTATGGGTCCTGCACCTGTCTCCATTTGATGCCCGAGGAAGCCTCTCAGGACACCTAAGCAGGCAGTGCAGTATGTGTGCTCCCTCTAGTGGCAGCGGCCTCCTATTAAGCCACACATTAGCTGACTAATCCACCACTGGCCCAGCACATCTGGAAAGCAGGACAGATTGTGGGTGGAGGGTTTTGCAGCCTTGCCTGGCTACAAGAGATGCAAGTTCATAGTCTATCCTCCATTACTGACTGTCCGCACTTGGGTCACCATCATAGATTACAGAAAGTTTCCACCACAGTAGGTACACACCCTGCAAGGGGCCCCCAATCCCACCATCTCTATCCACACTCTCTTCCTCCACCCTTCCCCACACCAGATCCCTCTCAGGCCCTTCCCCAACCACCTGCCAGAAAAATCTATTCTGTTTCTCCTTCTCAAGAAGATCAATCTGTCCACCCTAGAGTCCTCCTCTTTACTCAGCATCTCTGGATGTATACATGGTAGCTTGATTAAAAATTACTTAACAGCCAATATCCAGTTAGTATAAGTGAGTATATACCATGTTTGTCCTTCTGGGTCTGGGTTACCTCATTCAGGATGATCTTTCCTGGTTGCCCCCAATTGCCTGCAAATTTCATGATGTCATATTTTTTTTTTAAACAGCCGAGTAATGCTATATAGCACAAACATGACACATTTTCTTTTTTTTTTTTTAAGATTTATTTTTTTATACAGCATTCTGTCTGCATGTGCACACCAGAACACACTTTAGATGGTTGTGAACCACCATGAAGGTGCTGGGAATTGAACTCAGGACCTTTGGGAGAACAGCCAGTGTTCTTAACCTCTGAGCCATCTCTCCAGCCTGACACATTTTATTTATTCGTTTTTCAGTTGAGGTACATCTAGGTTGTATCCAGTTTCTGGCTATGAGGAACAAAGCTACTATAAACATAGTTGAGTAAGTTTCATTGTGGTAGAATGGAGTGTCCTTTGGGGTGTATGCCCAAGACTATAGGTGGGTATAGCTGGGTCTTGAAGTAGATTGATTCCTAATTTTCTGAGGAATGTCCGTATTGATTTCTGTGGTGTCTGTAGAAGTTTGCACTCCCACCAGCAATGGAGGTGTGGTCCTCATGCTCCACATCCCTGCCAGGATGAGCTGTCACTTCTGTTACTGATCTTGCCATTCTGATAGGTGTAAGATGGAATCTCAAAGTAGTTTTGATTAGCAATTCCCTGATGGCCAAGGATGTTGAACTTATTTTTTTTATTAAGCAAATCTTTATTTTCACACTTCATTGTAATAGTTTTCTATTTTAAAAGTAATTATGACTACCTCTTAATGATAGAATATGTTTTCTTATGGTATCCTGTAAAAATATGTGATACATCAATTAGAATGAGATTTTGTAACATACTTTTATATTGACCAGTGCTAGCATAACATGTACAATATATTTCTTTTTTTGTTTTTTAGATTTTTATTAACTACACTTTACTCACTTTGAATCCCCCCTTTACCCTTTCCCTTCTTCCCTCCCAGTCTCACCCTCCCTCTTTTTTACTGTATGCATGCCCCTCCCCAAGTACACTGATAGGGGAGGTCTTCCTCTGCTTCCTTCTATTCCTAGTCTATCAGGTCTCATTGGGACTGGCTGCATTGTCTTCCTCTGTGAGCTGGTAAGGCTGTTCCCCACTCAGGGGGAGGTGATGAAATAGTAGGCCAATCAGTTCATGTCAGAGACAGTCCCTATTCCCATTACTATGGAACCCGCTTGGGCACTGAACTGCCATGGGCTATGTCTGTGCAGGGGTTCTAGGTTATCTCCATCAATGGTCCTTGGTTGGAGTATCAGTCTCAGGAAAGACCCATGTGCCCAGATTTTTTGGCTCTGTTACTCTCCTTGTGGAGTTCCTGTCCTATTCAGGTCCTACTATTTCCCACTTCTTTCATAAGATTCCCTGCATTCTTCCCAAAGTTTGGCCATAAGTCTCAGCATCTGTTTTGATACCGTGCAGGGTAGAGCCTTTCAGAGGCCCTTTGAGTCAGGCTCCTGTCCTGTTCCCTCTTTTCCCCTTCTTCTGATGTCAATCCTCTTAGCCTTACTATATAGGGGTTGAGCAATTTAGCCAGAGTTTTCCTTCTTGATTAATTTCTTTAGATGTACAGATTTCAGTAGGTTTATCCTCTATTATATGTCTAATATCCCTTATGAGTGAGTATATGCCCTGTGTGTCTTTCTGCTTCTGGGATACCTCACTCAGGATGATATTTTCCAGTTCCCACCATTTGCCTGCAAATTCCATGATTTCCTTGTTTATTATTGCTGAGTAATATTCCATTGTGTAGATGTACCATAATTTCTATATCTGTTCCTCAGTTGAGGGGCATTTGGGCTGTTTCCAGGTTCTGGCTATTACAAATAAAGGCTGCTACAAACATGGTTGAGCAAATGTCCTCATTGTGTACTTGAGCATCTTTTGGATATATGCCTAGGTGTGGTATAGCTGGATCTTGAGGAAGTGTTATTCCTAATTGTCTGAGGAAGTACCAGATTGCTTTCCAGAGTGGTTGTACAAGTTTACATTCCCACCAGCAGTGGAGGAGGGTTCCCCTTTCTCTACAACCTCTCCAGCATGTGTTGTCAGTTGAGTTTTTGATGTTAGCCATTCTGATGAGTGTAAGGTGAAATCTCAGGGTCATTTTGATTTGCATTTTCCTGGTGACTAAGGACACTGAACATTTCTTTAAGTGTTTCTCTGCCATTCAAGATTCCTCTATTGATAAATCTTTGTTTAGCTCTGTACCCCATTTTTTTTAAATTGGATTACTTGATTTGTTGCTGTTTAAATTCTTGAGTTCTTTATATATTCTGGATATTAGCTCTCTTTCAGATAGAGGGTTGGTGAAGAACCTTTCCCAATCTGTAGGCAGTCATTTTGTTTTGATGACAGTTCTTTGCTGTAGAGAAGCTTTTCAGTTTCATGAGGTCCCATTTATTGATTGTTGCTCTTAGAGCCTGTGCTGTTGGTGTTCTGTTCAGGAAGTTGTCTCCTGTGACTATGAGTTCAAGGCTCTTCTCCACTTTTTCTTCTAAGCCGTTTAAAGTGTGTCTGGTTTTATATTGAGGTCTTTGATCCACTTGGACTTTAGTTTTGTGCAGGGTGATAAGTATGAATGTATTTGAACTTGTGTTTCTGGGCCATACCTGATTTCTTGAGTTCTTTATATATTTAGGATATTAGACCTCTATCATACTTGGAGTTGGTAAAAAAAAAAAAAAATCCATTCTTTGGGCCACCATTTTCTCCAATTGACAGTGATTTTTACCTTAGAGAAGGTTTCAGTTTCATGTGGTCCCATTCATTAATTGTCCCATGTATCAGTTGTCTACAGTGCCAAGGCATTTCCTACTTTATTTTCTATCAGGTTCAGTATGTCTGGTTTGATGTTGTGGTCTTTAATCTACTTGGACTTGAGTTTTGTGCACGGTGGTAAATAAAGATTTATTTGCATTCATATATGTGAAGACATGCAGTTGAACCAGTCCATTTGTTGATGGTGTTTTTTTTTTCCATTATGTAATTCTCTCATGTGCTCATACATGTAAGGAGTTATGCCTCTGTCTTCAATTAAATCCCATTGATCAATGTGTCTGTTTTTATGACAATACCACATGTTTTTTGTTGTTGTTGTTTTGTTTTTTAAATACTTTAGCTCTGTAGCACAGCTTGAAATCAGGGAACGTCATACCTCCAGCAACATTTTTATTGTTCAGGACTGTTTTAGCTCTCCCGGGTTTTTGTTTTTCTATTTGAAGGTGAGAATTGCCCTTTCATGGTCTATAAGAAATTGTATTGGAATTTTGATGGGAATTGCAGTGAAGCTAGAGATTGCTTTTGGTACGATGGTTATTTTTATTATGTAAACTTTTACAAACCGTAAACATGGAGATCTTTTCACCTTCTGATAGCTTCTTCCATTTCTTTCTTCAAAGTCTTCAAGTTTTCATCATACAGGTTGCTCACATATTTGGTTAGAGTTACCCCCAAATATGTTCTATTGTTTGTGGCTACAGTGAAGGGTGCTATTGCAATGATTTTTTTTTCAGTTCATTTGTCATTGTATATGGGAGGTCTACTCATTGTTTTAAGTTAGTCTTGTGTCTAGCCACTGTGCTGAAAGTGTTTATCAGCTGGAGGAGTTCCCTGGTGAAATTTATAGAGCCACTTATGTATACTATCATATCATCTGCAAATATATATGAGAGATGATACAGCAATCACAAGCATGGAAGGGCAAATTAGCATCAGGAAGCAACACAGAAACAATGTGTCTGGGGCCTTGGCTCACCCACTGTAGTGTGTGCAAAGTGTTCCATTTCTAGGAAGTTCATATGTTTGTCTCAGGCCCTTTCTGCATGGCTCTTGGTATTGGAATATCCGGGGCCTGTTGACGTAGGGGGATAAGCTCTGCTGGAACCGTATTGCCCTGGATGTTATTAATTTTGATCTTAATCTGGCATCTAGTCATGTGGGTTTGGGGTGTTATAGGTCCAGAAGTTTTTGTGAGCTGATCCACAGAGTGTGTGTGGGGAAGAGATGATCCTACAACTGGTCTGCACACATGGATGAGGGGGGAGATGACATCTCTCACCCTCACTCCTTGCCACCTGTGACAGGTGGGGAACCTGGCCCCAGGGCCATGTGAGTGGGAGGGCCAGACCTGTCCCTCAGCTGCTGCAGCACTCTACAAAGTGGGCCCTGAACCTCACCTGAGCAGCACAGTGGAACAGGCTCTGGTAGCCTGCTGCATGGCCCCGAGGGCATGAGAGTGGGAGAGATGGCGCTGCCCCCTGTCTCCTGAGGCATTGGAGGAGCTAGCCCTGGCGGTACTGGACCCTGGGCATGTGTATGCAGGAATGCTGGAAGTCTGACCAGCTCACATTCGTCTCACACCCAAATCCAGGCTACGATCCAGAGCTTTGAATTGGCCACTCCAACACCTACCCCATTGGACTGCTGGAGCACATGAAGGACCCAGTCCTTCCTGATTCCTGAGATGGAATCTCAGAATCATTTTGATTTGCATTTTCCTGATGACTCAGGAAGTTGAACATTTCTTTAAGTGCTTCTTGGCCATTTGAGACTCTTCTTGAGATTCCTTTGTTGAGAACTCTTTGTTTAGTTCTGTGCCCCAGAACTAAATGATTGGGTTATTTTATTTATTGGTGTTTGATTTTTTTTCAGTTCATTATAATTTTGGGTATTGGCTCTTTGTCAGCTGTAGGACTGGTGAAAATCTTTTCCCAATCTTTATACTGTAGATTTGATCTATTGGCAGTGCCTTTGCATTATGGAAGCTTTTCAGTTTCAAGAGTTCCTGTTTATTAATTGTTGATCTTAGAACCTGAGCTGTTGGTGTTCTGTTCAGGAAGTTGTCTCCTGTACCCATGAGTTTGAGGCTCTTCTCCAACTTTTCTTCTAATAGATTTAGTATATCTGATATTGTGGTCTTTGATCCACTTTGATTGGAGTTTTGTGCAGGGAGATAAACATGGATCTACTTATACTTTTTTACATGTAGATATCCAGTTAGACCAGGACCATTTTTTGAAGATGCTGTCCTTTTTCCATTGTATGGGTTTGGCTCCTTTATCAAAAATCAAGTGACCATAGGTGTGTCGGTTTCTTTCTGGGTCTTCCATCGATCCCACTGATCAACCAGTCTATTTCTATGACAATATAATGCACTTTCATCACTATGTCTCTGTAGGACAGCTTGAAGTCAGGGATGGAGATTGATTCCTCCAGAAGTTCTTTCATTGTATAGGGTTGTTTTTGCTATTCTGGAATAGCTAAAGTTACAATGTTCCATGTTTCCTCTTCTATGTGTACGTTGACTTTTAAACTTCCTCTGTGTGTGCTTCCATCCATATAGCACAGAGGACAGCTATATAATGAGGGTCTAGGGTAGAGGAGGGCATTTCCTAAGGAAGGGGAATTAGAACATAGTGTTATAAGGAGACTGAAAGGATGAAATAAGGAGGGAAGTAGTGAGGGGTAAAGGAGGGAATATCGAGAAGGACAACTACCACTAAAGGCCTTTTGAAAAGCCATGTAGAAACCTACTGCTATAGAAGCTTCCTAAAATATATACATATATGAAATGAATTTAAATGGAGTCACCGTGTAATGGGAAAAAATGTCCGAACTAGAAAATCTTATGCCACTAAATAAACACTTCTATTCCAGGAATGTGCTGCATCTTGTTGAGTCATTAGCCAAAGGTGTCCCGTGGACCCTCTTCCTAACATCACAGGCTAATGCAAAGGCTAGAGTTTGCTTTCCACAGCCTGATCCTACTGGTCCTATTGATCCTGATCCTGATTCTACTGCTGAGGGCAATGTTTACATCATCAAATAACAGCTGTCAAGCTGGTTTCCAACTAGAAGCTTCACTCCTGCTGACTAGCATTCATGGTACTGGAAGAGTCTGTATTCCACGAGGAGAAAGGAAATTATCCAAACCATGCATCTACTGCACCCTAAAACAGTAACCTGCCCACAAAATAGACTGCTACAACAGTGACACAACTGTTACAGGAGGAACCAACAACTTTGTCTTCAATTTAAGAGCCACTCCATGAAATAAAACCGTACCAGATACTGCTAAAGGCACCAACACTTAAGACTAGGTAGGTCATGGATGTAAGGGAAAATATTCTGTGGTCCTCAAATGACATTTTTCTATACCTGTAGATCAGTGTATTTCTCAATCTTCATCAGAGAAGCTTTTTTCAGTTTCTGAAAATTAAAACAGAGACCCTCAAGTGGACAATGTACAGAGAGTGAGAAATATTGAAGAACTTGGTTTTAAAATGGGATGTTTCTATCAACTCATTCCGCTCAAGGTTCGAGGACCTATTTGGAAGAGGAAGCAGAAAGATTGGAAGAGACAGAGGACTCTAAGGAACCCGTTCTTCCAAATCAAACAGAACTGGTGCGCAGAAGAGCTCATAGACACAGTGGCAGCACACATAAGAGCTGCACAGGTTCATGGTAAGTGAGGTCCTAGCACC
>REGO01001353.1:19533-35483 GCA_010120015.1 Rhombomys opimus | reverse complement strand
AATTCACAGATAAATTTGGTGAGCAGCAGAGAAAACTAAATTGTGGAAGACAAATAGACCTAGGGTTTCCACATAAAACTATTTTATGATTTGTGAAAATGGAGTCAAAATGAATACATTCAGATTGTAAGCCTTATTTTAACTTTAAACAGAATGAGAAAACAGAAAAGGGTACAATGTGTAAAATTACACATATCAGTGTGAGGTATTAGGTTACTTGTCATTTATAGCAGATAGTACTGACTGATAAAATCACCAATTTGATGAACCTTGGAAATCAAATAGAATGTACCTTTGTTTCATGTCCAAAAGAACAATGCCTAAGCTGAGAGCTGAAATTTGTTGTTTCCTTGGGACAATGTTCTTAGAGAATTGTCATAAAAAGCACAAAAGTCATGGGGTGAGTTGTCTTTAATACAATCCCACACATGAGATGATAGGGAATAGGAGTTAATTACACCCTCCTGCTCAAGGCAAGAAGATGGACACACTGCTGTCCTACCTAATTAATCTATGTGTTATTTGTTGCCAAGGTCAGTTCAGAGTTGGAGACAAAGAAAAGCCACATGACTTTCCTGGAAAGCAACCCCATCTGGGCAAGTATTTCACTTCTTTGAAGAGCTTCAATTTTCTATTAGCTCAATACTTTACAGATGAGTGTGTACACGACGGCAAAGTGGATCTGAGAAGAGAGATGTCTAAACTGATACTCAATCTCATGGCTTAGAAACTGAGTGATGCTGTCCTTTGTGTAGACGTTCTCGTGGGAAAGATTTAGGGATGAAGAACATAAAGGACACTCTTCTGGAAAGGCAGAGAACGCATCAGCATGGCGCTCAGGTCCAGTTGTCATCCTCGTGTCCATGTCAGTCAAAGTAAGAACAGAAGGTTCAAGAACAAAATGAGGCATCTCTAAACAATGAACTCGATGCATTATATAATATGCTGCACAGGTCACTAAAGAAAACAGAAAACCCACAGGCATGAACTATACCATCTTTAGTTCCTTATGTTTCTCAGAAGGTTTTTCCTAGATTTAGCCATGAAGATAATTTGGAGTGACCTCATCCAGAGAATTATTTTCATTTCACTTACAGGACTTGGAACTTTAGGGAACACCTTTACATTTGTGAGACATGTGTATGTTTTCATGGGTCCTGAGAGAAAAAATATAGATGTTATTCTAATCAACTTGACTTTTGTAAACACAATCATTATTCATTGCATTGGAGTCAGAGACATAGCCACAGTTTTTTATATCAGAAACTTCCTAGGTGATGTCGGCTGTAAAGCTATAGTTTATCTAGAAAGGGTTGCCCGTGGCCTCTCCATCTGCACCACCTCTCTCCTCAGTGTGGTCCAGGCTGTCACCATCAGTCCCAGGACCAGCCTTTGGAGAAAGCTCAAACCACAGACTTTGTGGCATGTTCTAGTCTTTCTCCTGCTCTTTTGGATCTTTAATTCCCTGATAAGCTCCAACTTGCTCCACTACATCACAGCAGGCAGTAGCATGAACAGGTCTGGAGTTGGGATATATACTGGATATTGCTATATGCTGCCATCCAGGCACACAGTTAAGTGGCTTTTCCTCTCTCTCATGGCTCTTCGTGATGTCATTTTTCAGGGTCTCATGGGCTGGAGCAGTGGGTCTATGGCTCTCCATCTCTATAAACATCACATACATGTTCTGTATCTTCACAGCTCCAGGTCTGCAAGTAATTCCAGGCCAGAAATCAGAGCTACCAAAAGTGTTCTCACTCTCATGACCTGTTTCCTTTTCTTTTATTGGGCAGATTTTATTTTCTCTTTCTACATAGGTTCCACAGTGATACATGATTCTACAATACTAAATATTAAAGCATTTTTAGTCCTTAGTTATGCTGCTCTCAGTCCCTTTGTCCTGATCGTCAGGGATGTTCGTCTTGTTAAGCCCTGCTGTGTCTCCTGAGAAATAATAACTTCCCTTTAATAAGAATTTTTTTTTATTATCTAAAGCTATATACACTGGAATGGCTTTGCCTCACCATTTTAATGTATCACGGCAATAAACTGATTGAGAGAATAGATTATTTCTTTTACAGACAGCTTGTCTTAGATAAATCAACATTGGTTTATACTCTAGGAAGCTGGAAGGGATTCTTATTATCCCACCATTTCACCATTTCTATCATGCAGTTTAGCTTTCTGCATGCATCATGAGGAAATGCAGGAGGCCATGCAGTCACTCAAAATTAGAATTTTGTTTTTCCGCATGCTTACAAGGACCTGCAAATTTTTTCTGCCTTCTTGTTTCTTCTAATGTACTTCTGACTCATCTCCTTATTTACACAGAATCTGTCTCTGACATGGACTCTGTTGCCTGCTCTTTGATCTATTCCTCCTGGCACAGTGGTCTTGACAGACCACAGAGGAAGAGGATGCAGGCAGTCCTGATGAGACTTGAGAGACTGGAGTCAGATGGTAGGAGAGGAGGCTCCCTCGTTCTGAGGACTAGAGGAAGAAAAGAGTGAGGAAGAAGAAACAGAGGGTGGGGCCAGGAGGGGACAAGGGAAGGATCTACAATCAGGATGTAAAGTGAATAAATTACAATAAATGAATTTAAATAAATAAGAACAAATATTTGGACCCCCCCCCCAATCAAAGCACTTACTCTAGACCAGAGGCTATTCTAAACCAATGAACAGGAGAGTAAGTGAATAAGAAGGGTGTTGGGAAATATTCTTTATCTGAAGGTCTTTTGCAAAGTGGAGAAGACCAGGGGAAGAAACTATTTCACCACAGCAAGTAAAATCTGCCAGCAAAAGCACTAAAGAATGGCTAAGAATAAATACTGTAAGGCAATTCCAAACACATTCAAGAAATTGATATGTGGTCACAAAATAAGTATGAACTCTCAGGGGAAATTTCATCTCTCAGAGATTCTCATCAAGGTTTGGAAGATAAGCTCCACAGGAGAACCTTACTCTTGTGCACACAGCTGTGTGAAAATACAACAGGAACATTGTTCCACAGCTACTGGCTCTCACTTCTGTTCATTCATTAGGGCTTACACAGAACATGTGTCATTTGCTAGGTCACCTGGCTCTTGCATGCCAGCTATGCACTCAGAGTTTAGGGCTCCACATGGGGTGCAGCTGTGGTCATAGGGACGGCAGACCTGAAGGCACAGAGGGGAGCTGCCTGCTGAAGCTCATACAGTTTTTCCTTGTATGGCAACAGGACATTGGGCCTCTGAGGACTGCAGAGCCTCCATCCCAGGCGTATACTGAGGATCCAGATATAATTTCAACTACACATCATCTAGCATACTCGTCCTGCAGGCTTCGAGGGAGGCTCCTGTCAGTGCCCTGTGTGCACTGACTGCTGTATTGTGGTGTGGCAAATGGCATTTGAACAAAGCTGTCCACTTGCAACTTGCAAGAAATGGAAAAACCTCAACTGTCACTAAGAAGTACAAAATAGCACCTGGCTGGGGTGCCAAGACCACACTCGTTTACTGGTCAAACGTTGACCTCTCCAAAAGAACACATGAAAGAGTCTTGGCTTGAGGTTTTTGAAATTTTAATGTCTACCTAGATTAAAAACCACCTTGTGGAGAATGGCTGCCTAATACTTATGAAGCATGTATACACTTCCACCTTTAAGACTGAGAAAAGCATGTAGAAATTGTTGTCATCCTCTTGGCATTTTCTAATATGATCATTAATTGTAGCATAGGAATTAAAGACATAACCACAATGTTTTATTTCAGAACCATCCTAAGAGATATTGGTTGTAAATCTTTGGATTACCTGGCAAGGATGGCTTTGGGGCCTCCCCTCTGCAGCATCTCCTCAGCAGGGTCCAGGCTGTCATTATCTGTCCCAGAACTACTCTTTGGACAAAGCTCAAACCACAGACAGCATGGAAAGTTCTCCTCTTGCTCCTCTTTTGGACTGTTAATATTCTCATAAGCTATAACTTACTCTACCACATCAAAGCAGGCAATGTCTTGAACAGGTCTATACCTAGAATGTTCATTGGCCACTGCTATATGCTGCCATCCAGACATATCACCGAGTGGCTTTTCCTCTCTCTCATGACTCTTTGTGATGTCATCTTTCAGAGTCTGATGGTCTGGAGAAGTGGGACCATGGCTCTCCATCTGTGCAGTCACCCCAAGTGTGTCCTCTACCTTTAGAGCTCCAGGTGTGCCAACAATTCCCCCCCTTGAAATCAGAGCTCCCTGGAATGTTCTCATTCTTATGACCTGTTTCCTTTTCTTCTATTGGGTAGATTTTATGTTTTCCATCTACATAGGTTTCACAGTGACATATGATTCATTTTTACTAAATATTAAACCATTTTTAGAACTTGATTATGTTGTTTTCAGCTCCTATGTTCTGATTAGCAGAGATTTCCATATTTTTAATGTCTTGTATGATGACTGAGAAGTGTAGAAATTGTATTCTGTGTCTATTCTGTGTCTGTTTAGCTATTCTGTATGAGCTAAAAATATGTACATTGTAAACTGCTTTGCCCTGATGAATTTTAGTTGTGGGACATAACGTTTGCTTTATAGGTTAGGCTGACCTGGCTGTAAGCACAGACTGATCTTGAGCTGCCTCAGCATCCCAAAGGCTGGATTACAGCCATTCTTCACCAAAATGCTGTTTGTCTTAGTGTTGTAATGTACAATAATGATTAATTAAATATTATAATAATATATTTTTCTTTTTAAAATGTATTTATTTATTCCCGATTGTAACCCACTTCCACCTCTCCTCCCGTCTCACCCTCCTTCTGTTTTCCCTGTATCCCCCTCAACTGCCCCTCAGATAACTGGGACCACCCACTGCCACCTTCCCATCCCATCAAGTCCTATCTGGACTGAGTGCATCCTCTACCACAATGGCCTGGCAGGCAGCCCCATCAGGGGGAAGTGATCAAAAGGCGTGCAAAAGAGTCCTTGTCAGAGATAGCCCTTGCTCCCCTTGCTAGGAGTCTCATATAAAGACCAAGTGGTCCATTGTTTATATAGGTCCAGTCTATACATAGTCCTCAAACTAACTCCAGCAATCTTTTCTAAACTTCTGGCACCTTCAAATTCTCTGACTTGTTCTGTCTTCACCTGTGTCTAGCTTATTTTCTCATTCAACCTCTCTCTGTAAAACTCTCCCAGTAAAACTGCCTCTATCTCTCTTTCTGCCTTGCCTCTTAAATGGCTTCCTTTTTTGCCTTGGGCATATCCTATTCTATCAAGTCTTTCTCTGATTTGTCACTGTTTTGGCCACTTAATTAGCCATCAGTATCAAACTGCATGCCTTCTTCTACAAACTAACTTTACTTTCATTGTTTCGAATTAAGGATGTGTACCACCATGCCTGGACCTAAGCTTTTCTTTACCTGACAGCTATATACAAAGCTGGCCTTGAACTCAGATTTACTTGCCTCTGTCTCCTGGATTATAGGCGTGTTTGTATTCTAGCCAGATCACACTTACCTACAAGATCTTTAGATGTGGTCTCTTGGCAGCAGGTCATATAGACCTGGAAGGTCTTTGGGTGTGATCTCTTGCCAGGACAGCCTCTAAATTAAAGTCCTTTTACATGTTGATGCTTTCCAACATAGATTGCAGGTGCTATGCCTAGATCACAAGATCCCCAAGAGACCAACAGGAACAGGAGTCCAGTGTAAACACACAAAGGTGTTTATTGAAGCTCGAGCTTGGGCTATCAATTGTCTCTAATGCATCAGTTCAGAAAGAGCAGCCCTGAGCTTAGGGAGGGTAATTTTTCTTTTTCTTTTTATTTTTTGCAATTTCAAGAGAGCTTTATTATGAGAGTGATCAAACTCGGGACCCAAGTCTCACTGGCACAGAAGTAGAGAAGTGGGACCCTGAGCTCTGGGTGAACAGGATTTTTTTTATTAATTACACTTTATTCACTTTGCATCTCCCCCATAAGCCCCTCCCTCCTCCCTTCCCTATTCCACCCTCCCACCCCCTTCTTCACTCATGCCCCTCCCGATGTCCACAGATAGGGGAGGTCCTCCTCTCCTTCCTTCTGATCTTAGTCTATCAGATCACATCAGGAGTGGCTGCATTGTCATCTTCTGTGGCCTGGTAAGGCTGCTCCTCCCTCAGGTGAAGGTGATCAAAGAGCAGGCCAATCAGATTATTTCAGAGGCAGTCCCTGTCCCCATTACTATGTAACCCACTTGGACACTAAACTGCCATGGGCTACATCTGTGCAGGTGTTCTAGGTTATCTCCATGCATGGTACTTGGTTGGAGTATGAGTCTCTGGGAAGACCCCTGTGTTCTGGACAGGAACTCCACAAGGAGAGCAACAGAACCAGAAATTTGAACACAGGGAGGGTAAATTTTTAAAGAAAAAAACAGCAAGTGGGAAATTCTATGCCATGGGGTTACAGGATTGGGTAAGAGGGGAGTGGGCAGATTGAGGTAAACTGAACTTTAAGCTTATTGTTTCAGGCCAGTTGGCCAAACCTTAAGGGGAAAACAGGCTATTGAAAAAGGAACACCTTGACCTAGGCAAGACCCAGAACTCTATATGTACTTTTATGTCACTGGTTGGCCCCAGGTGCAGGGCCTAACTCTACTTGTCAAGGTCTTCCAGTGGGCCTATTTGCTCTTGCCAAGTTTCTCCTGTGAGTTTTCACTTGCCAGTTTCCTTCTGTGGGTATTTGTATTTGCCAATTTCCTGGTGGAAGAACTTGGATCAACTAAAGGACATGGCCATTCAAAAAGGTGTCTGAAAGACAAGATGGAGTTAGTTCTGCTCTTGAAGTTTCACAGGAAGGAGAATAACTTGCTGCAGTCTACTGCCATGGGATCAGGGAAATCTGTGAACATGGACTGTGTAGTACCAGCTTCCTTCAGCAAACCAAGTTGGTCATGGACTGAAATGAAAACACATCCTGGGTATAATGGATACTATATCATTTCAGGAGTTCTGAAGTCAAATTTGAATTTTCCTCTGGTTTTCCCATTTCTTTTTCCTCAATCTTGTTAATAACTGTGTCAGTGTGATCAAGTTGATTTTCTTTATTTCTAGAGTGTACAGGAGTTTACTATTTCTTATCTAAGAACTGTAACAACACATCTCCCATATAGCCATATTCATATATAACACGATGTTAGGTAAGAAAAACTGTGATGTTTGATCCCTGCGATTTGCATATTTCTAAAGCCAACTTTAGCTCCTTCTCTTCTACTTCCTAGTTATTAATATATGATTGCTTTAGAGTTTCCTTCTCTGCAGTTTTTCTGTAAACCTAAACCATGAGAACACTGGCTTGCACGTAGAGTTGGTAGCAGGTAGCACCTGACTTTAGTTATTGCCTTTAAAATTCTGTTTCATTTCATTTTATATGGGGGAGGGACTAGATTCTATCATTGCACTAAAGGAAGAAGTATGAAGTCCTGAGTGTCTAATGTTTAATGAATTATGCAATACTCTTTCATCATGAGCATTGTAGTATTCATTAAACAAGGCAGACTACTGAGTACTTAATTATTTTGTCAGAGCTCACAAGCTGTTTAAAATGATTACTCTTCCACAGAGGAAGACAGTGCAGCCTGTCTTGATGAGACCTGATAGGCTAGAGTCAGATGGTAGGAGAGGAGGACCTCCCCTATCAGTATACTTGGGGAGGGACATGGGAGGAAATGAGGGATGGAGGATGGGATTAGGAGGGGATGTGAGAGGGAGCTACAGCAGAGATACAAAGTGAATAAACTGTAATTTATAAAAATGTAAATAAATGTAAAAAAATAATTTGACTTTAAAAAAAAAAAAAGATGACTCTTAAGCCAGGCTTGGTGTTGAACATCTTTAATCCCAGTATTTGGGAAGCAAAGTCTGGCAGGTCACTGTGAGTTCCAGTCCATGTTGGCCCATATAGCCAGTTCTATCCCAGCAATGGTGACATAGTGAGACCCTGACACAAAAACAAACAAACAATCCTCAAAAAAAAAACAAACAAACAAGCAATTAACCAAGCCAAATAAACAAACTCCCACATAACAAAAAAAGCAGCTCCTCCCCAAACAAACTTAAAGTTTGCCAAAATATGACCACCTTGCCTTGTATGGTAGTGCAAGCCTGTAATCTCAGGATTTCTCTCTGTAGCCCTGTGTGTCCTGAAATTTCCTGTAAAAACTAGGTTGGCCTCAAGTTCAGATATCTACCTAGGTCAGCTTCCCAAGTTCTTGGGATTAAAAGCATGGGACACCAGGCCAGGCTTCCAGACGTTTTCTTAATATACTGAAAGGTGCTTCCATCTTCTTTTCAAAATGCAAGATGAAAATCTCAGGGGAAAGCCACCCCAGGGCTGTCTGATGCTGAACACAGGGACAGACATGCTTCAGTATTTGTGAGGTGAGAGCCAGGTGACTGGTCCTTAATCTTTCTTGTATTATGGGAGTTGAGATTTTAAGTCCCAAAGCCCCTTTGAACCTCTGTTGCTTAGTGAAAGAGATTAAAATGCTTCCTTGTAAAGAAACCTTTTGTACCTTCAAGTGAACTAAAGGCCCTCATCCAGGGCCTGTGCTGAAGGTAAGTGGCCAGGCCTGCCAGGGTATGACTTCTCAGTTTGTATTTGTACTTTGGGATCCTTGTGGTTCTTTCCTTCAAGAAAACCTGGCAAAGACTTCATTTGTCAATGACACCTTGTCAGAAAATTCTGCAATTTTTGTTCCTAAAGTATAGCTTCCTTCTTCCTCCACAGTCATTACATCTATCTGCCTCACACGTTACTCTAGCAGTCATGAGGGTTGAACTTTTCAAAAGGAAGATGTGAACCGGCAATAAAGACAAACAAAACACCAACAGCATAAAAGCCCAACTAGTTTGTTTAACTAGCCTGCAGTTTCCCCAGACCTGTTTTCCTCTGTCTACATTTCACAGCTATGAACCACCTCAGGGATGCACTTGAGCCTGGGATTCAGCACCTGAAGATATTAGGAGAGCAGATTGGAAGGAGTGAAGAGAATGCATGGACCAGACAAGCCAAGCAGTTTTGTAGTGGATCTATTTCCTTCCAGTGTGACATGCCGTTGGCCTTCATGAAGCAGAGCGACTGTGTGTCCCACAGAAAACATTTGTGTTTAGCCACAGCGACTGTGTGTCCCACAGAAAACATTTGTGTTTAGCCACAGCAATGAAATCAGCAGAATGTAGAGTGGTATCTTGCCCAATGAAATAGTTAAAGTGTGTGTGTGTGTGTGTGTGTGTGTGTGTGTTGTGTACTGGAAGGGATTGCAGCCTGTTTTCACATCTGCACCTGAGATTCCAGTCTCCCCTTCTTCCTGTGTAGCTTCCTGTTCTGATAATGCAGTTGTGTTTGTACCTTCCTTGTACTCAGGTGATCCAAGTAAACTGGTTCATTCAACTCAACAGAACCATTTCTTTGTATGTTTTTTTTTTCTTTGCCATATGTGGGGAGAACAGATGTTTAATCACATCTTCCTAAGAAAAGTCACAGGGAAATTTTGAGTGTGGAGCCTGGCAAGCTCTGACTAGCCATGGCTTCCTATTTCGGATTATATGAAGAACCAACCACTAGCAGGGTTTACAAATGGAGGCAGTTTCTGAGGGCTGTAGGCTGCCTACCACACACTGAAGGCTCTATTCTTGTCTTTATTTAGATTCCACATATTAGCAAAGTAATTGTGACTTATTAAATATTTGTTTGCACGCAGCTTTATTTCAATTGGTATAACATTCCACTACTCCATCCTAGTGACAAGCAATGTGTCCAGACTAAAGAAATGATAAACTTTGAGGTGATGTTTTTATTAATCTAGTTGCCAAATCTCTGGTGAGGCATCTGAAGGGTATAGGTTAATTCCATTTCCAGGTAGCCTTCACTATCCTCTACGTATTAGATTTCCAACTACCTTTTATCATGTATTAAAATTTTAAAATTATGTTCTGATTAATATTTTAGTTTATTTTTGCCAATCTGCTCTGACTTTTAGAGATAAACTAAAAATACCAACTCTATTTGACACTCAGAGTCCAGGCTATCCTTGGTCATACTTTGTCAAAAATCATACCTCTCCTATCATATTTTTAATTCTTAAATTACATTTTAAAGTTTCTTTTGTATGTTCCTCTGTATGCTCATATGTGTGTCTCGGCATGCATGTGAAGATTAGAAGACAGCATGTGGGAGTCAGTTTTCCTCTTCAGAGACAGATCAGTCTGTCTGAGTGTTGGCAGGTGCTTTTACTCACCGAGTTATGTCTCCAGGGCCCTGTTAATTTTTAATATTGAGCAACTCTGTCATCATTCAGATTAAACACAACTTTTCCACTCTTTCTTCATGTTATTACATCACCTCCCTTTGAGTCAAATTACATAGACTAATATAAAGTTGATTTGTCTGGTTCTTTAAATCAGATATTTAAAAAATGCTTCAACAAAGAGTTGTAAAAACAATACAAGCAGTGGATGTTATCTATAAACAAGTCACATTTAGATGATAAAGACAAGGAGCTGGAAGGATGGTGAAGAGACCTGCTTCTCTTTCAGAGGTCTCTGGTTCTTTACCCAACATTTACATCATAGAACTCATGACAACCTGTAGCTCTAATTCCTTGGGACCCAATGCTATCTTCTGGCCTGTGTGGGCACCTGTATGAAAGTGGCATGTACTCACACAGATGCACACACATAAATAAAATCCAAATCTTTATATTAGAAAACAAGGTAATTATAATCTTTAGCACAATAAAATACACATCAGTTACTTAAATGTTTTGTGTGTACAGTGTAACCAAACAAAGTATAAATACTTCTTCATCATTGCTAAGTAGATTCATGATGCACTCAAATGTTCACAGAAGTTACAAATCTAGTCATATATGACAGGTAAGTTTTTAAAAATAAGAAACAATAATACCTCTAATGATTCAACAATTTCAGGTTCAATATCAAGAAGTATTTTCAGAATGTGTCCATTAGGTTTTTAGAACCATGTCAACATCTTATTGTAGGGACCCAATTAAAGAAGCTAAGGTGTAAATCTCTTATTTAAATGAATGTAGAATCAGATACTATGGCAGTTCTTTGCTGAGAAAGAGCTGGGTGGTACTGGGCAAGCACCCGGGCATTAGCAAAGGGCAGCTGAAAAAGCCTCAGTCTGCTTCAGTCACATTTATTGAGGCATTTTGAAAAAAAAATACATTTTAAAATCAACTTTGTACTATAAACAGTTATATAATGAAATTTTACTGTGTATTCTTTATCTAGTTTATACCATATCTTCAGTTTTTACTCTTGCAGAGAACCTTCAAGAATATACCACTGTGTGAAATGTTTCTGTCAATTTAAGATCTGTGACTGATATACATTGGGCTTCTGTTGACTATATTCACAGTAAATATCATTCATTCATAATTGTATGAAAATGTTTTCTATGGATGAATGCTGATAGACACCTTGAAGTTGTTCAAAATTGCCTGTGTTACCAACATTTAGAAAGCACAGCATCAAGTACAAGGTATCAAATTTCTTGGAATAACATGATTAAATCACTGTGAATTTTGATAAGATTTACAAAATTCATTTTCATGCCCACAGTTATGGTAGTTGCAAACCAGTTTTACAAATCCTAATTAGAGCCATTTTTTTTTTCAATGCTGAAGAGATGGCTCAGCCCATAAGAGCATTAACTGAGCTTCCAGAGAAGGCAGGCTGAATTTCTCATAACTATACACTGTTTCAGGATCACCTAACTCCAGTCGGTTACTGGTTGTTGATGTTCTCCTCCAACATCCACAGGTACCAGGCATGCACATCCCACACGGTCATAAATGTAGGCATAGTATTCATTACACTAAATTAGTACAAATATAGAAAAGTGTTTTAAAAATTCATTTAAAAGAGGGGAAAGCAGAGAATGAGTTTCTATATCATTGTAATTTGCCAGGATCTTCCTCTCCCTCTCTGTCTCTCAGCACAACGTTTTGAGTCACTAAGAAATGGGTTTGAGAATAAACACATGCCTAAACTCTTTCGTGAGATTTTGTCTTATCCACAATATTGCAGAACTGCAAGTTCATTCACGCTTATTAAACAGGTAAAGGAGAGAAATATTTTCTCAGTTTCTCCCACTGAGCACGCCAACATCCAACCAGAAGTCCATCCCTGTGAATCAGCACAACTGGACTAAAAGTTGCATAACCAAGGGTCAGAAATTCTCTAATATTTACCATCAAAGAATTGTCCCTTGAAGAGATACTTATAATTAAAGAAAAGGCACAATCAGCCCAGTAGAAGAAAACAAAACAGAGCATGAGAAGGAGGACGCTTTGAGCAGCTCTCAGCTCAGGGGGAGTTCTGTAGAGAAGCTTGGAGTTCTGAAGGTAGAGGACATGCTGATGGTGCTTGTGGAGGAGAAACACCATGTAGCCACTGGTCCCTCCCATGGCACCCTGAAACACTGCATCTCTCAGGACCATGAAAGGCAGAAACATCCACTTCATTTTCTGACTTTCTGGCATAAAATAACAATAATTGTAGTCATTCTTAAGCTGTGATATATTCAGACTAATGCTTTTAATGCAATATATTAGGTTCATACTTATTAAAGCATTGAGTATCCAAAAGAATGAGAAGAGTGGAAGGATGTGCCATGCAGACTTTGGACTGAACCTCCTCCACCATGATGCTCTGGGACTGATGCTGACGGCCTGGACCACAGTGAGGAGACTGCTGGTGCAGATGGAGAGGCCACGGGCCACCCTCTCCAGGTAGACAATGATCTTACAGCCTATGTCATCTAGGAAGTTTCTCAACCCAAAAGCTGCAACTGTCTTTGGTAATCCTTTTGCAAGAAGGATTATGATGTTTGTAAAAGCCAAGTGCATGAGAATAAGGTGTATTGGTTTCTTCTCAGGGCCTCTCATATAATTCACGGAAACAGACATGTTCCCCAGAATGCCAACCACAGTGATAAAGAGGGCACTTATTCCCTTAGTATACTTCAAAACCATTTCTTCCTCCTAGATAGAAAAACATGTATCCAGGATACAAATACGTTTGAAGAAAGAATCAGAAATTCTAGACATGGACTTTTTAAATAATTTATTTAATTTCATTTTATGTTCATTAGTACGAAGATGTCAGATCTCTTGTAATTGGCGGTACAGACTGTTGTGAGCTGCCATGTGGGTGCTGGGAATTGAACCCAGATCCTTTGGAAGAGCACACAGTGCTCTTAACCTTTGAGCCATCTCTCCAGCCCTAGACATGAATCTTAAGAGCACATTTTGCTTAATAGCATTTCTGTGATGTTGCGGATTAGGTCTCTGAATTCCCCGCCCCCCTTTTTTTCTCCCGTGGATTCTGGAATGCTATATTCAAATCTAAAAACTTAAAGGACAATTGTTTTTTTTTTTTTTTAAGATTTATACTAGCAAAACTGATTTGTTCAAGTGTGTGTGTGTCTGTGTGTGTGTGAGTCTTTTGGTCAATCTGTCAGCATGCATGCATTATCCTTGTTACCTCTCAGCAAAGCCAAATTGAACTCCAAGGTTCCCAACCAAAATTTCTTCCTCTGATTCTCATTCTATTTCATGATATTTCTCCAACCAACCCCTCAATTCCCAAAACCTGAAGCTCATTCTTAACCAGTCTGCCTTCCTTACGCCACACACAGACAGTAGGAAACTTTGCAGGTCAACACCTGTGACATCTCTTACAGTCCACACTGTCTCCTCTTTTGGGTGATAATTTGTTTGTATTTGCATCTTGAATAGTACAACAAGTTTCAGAATTGTATTTGGCTTCAAAGCTTTATAAATTCAATATTTGCATATTTAAAAAAATTTTTTAATGAATTTATCTACTTTACATCCGTATTGTAGCCCCTCCCTCGTCTCCTCCTGGTCCTACCCTCCTTCCCTCTTTCCCGTTACCCAATCCCATAGTCCTTAGAAAGGGGGAACATTCCTCCCTCACCAACTGACCCAGACTATCAAGTCTCTTCAGGGCTACCTGCACACTTTTCCTATGTAGCCTGGCAAGATGTGATCAAAGAGCAGGCAACAGAGTTCATGTCAGACACAGCTGAACCTGATCACCTAACAAGGAACCCACATGAAGACTGAGCTGCCAATGGCCACATCTGAGCAGGGAGCCTAGGTCCTCTCCATGCGTGGTCCACAGTTGGTCTATCGGTTTACACAGTCCCCACCTGGGCCCAGATTTGTTGGCTTGTTGGTCTCCTTGTGGAGCTCCTGTTGCCTCCATGTCCTTTTATCCCCACACTGTTCCATAAGACTCCCTGTGCTCTGCCCAAAGTTTGGCTGTGAGTCTCAAGACCCTAGGTGTATCCTGAAAAGATGTTCTACCATACAACAAGGACATTTGCTCATATATGGTCATAGTGGCTTTATTTGTAATAGCCAGAAACTAGAAACAACCTAGATGTCCCTCAACCAAAGAATGGATGAAGAAACTGTGGTACATCTAACACAATGGAATACTATTCAGCTATTAAAAACAAGAGCATCATGAAATTGTCAGGCAAATGGATAGATCTGGAAAAGATTATCTTGAGTAAGGTAGCCCAGTCCCCCCAAAACACACATGGTATATACTCACTTATATGCAGATAGTAGCAATTCAATACAGGATAATCATATTACAATCCACACACCTTAAGAAGCTAAGTAACAAGGAGGACCCTAGGGAGGAGTCTTAATTGTCATTCATAGGGGCAAGTAGTATAGACACCAGAAGCTGTTGAAGAGAGGGAACAGGACAGGAACAGGACATCTTCCATAGATGTCCTCTGAATGACTCCAACCAGTAATGGATCAAAGCAGATGCTGAGACTCACAGCCAATTTCTACATCTTAATACATTAAGCTTTTTTATATGTTTATATCTTAATATGTTAACTTAATGTATTAAGTTTCAACAACTTTGTATATTAAGTGATCATTATGTGAATTCACTCTGTATGAATGCTTACTTTAAAGATATCTTTAAAAGGTAGTCCTTGTCTTACCCTGGGTCCTCCTCCTTGCATAGCTTCTTTAGTTGTATAGATTTTAGTATGTTTATCCTGTATTATATGTACTCTATTATATGTCTGTTTCTGCTGTTCTGAGACTGATACTCCAAGGAAGGACCATGCATAAAGATAACCTAGAACCCCTGCACAGATGTAGCCCATGGTAGCTCAGTCTCCAAGCGTGTTCCCTAGTAAGCAGAGCAGGAACTGTCTCTGACTTGAACTCAGTGGCTGGCTCTTTGATTACTCCCCTTGAGGGGGGAGCAACCTTACCAGGCCATAGAGGAATGCACTGCAGCCAGTCCTGATGAGATCTGACATGCTAGGTTCAGAGGAAGGGGAGGAGGACCTCTCCTATCAGTGGACTTGGTCAGTGGTATGGGAGGAGATGAGAGATGGAGGATGGCATTGGGAGGGGATGAGGGAGAGGGCTGCAGCTGGGATACAAAGTAAATGAACTGTAATTAATAAAAATAAATTAATTAAAAAGAAAATGTATTAATTCAAAATAAAAGAAAATGGATATAAAAGAAAAACCTTCAAGTTAGGAGTTATAATTTTACTGTAAAAGAAAACATGTGCCAATATTTGAAAGTGAAAATGACTCAAAAGTAAAAAGCGCAAATTTCACAAACACTAGTGACAGCATTGAAGTCACAGTGCTGGCAAACATGAACCCTCAAATTTTATTTTTGTTTTGTCTTGTTATTTTTGAGACAGTGTCTCCCTGTGTAAACCAGGCTAGCCCTGAACAATTACCTTGCCTCAGTCTCTTTAGTGATAATATTATGGACATAATATTGAAATTGTCTCATAATATTATGAGACAGTTATGAGACAATTTCATTATTGTCTCAAATTTTTGATAGACATCTGAATATCTTCTATATCTTATTGATTCTTTTAGAATGACAAGAA
>REGO01001352.1:86602-106179 GCA_010120015.1 Rhombomys opimus | reverse complement strand
GTATTTTTGCATCAATGTTCATAAGGGAGATTGGCCTGAAGTTCTCTTTTTTGGTTGGGTCTTTGTGAGGTAGGTACCAAGGTGACTGTGGCTTCATAGAATGAGTTTGGTAATGTTGTTTCTGTTTCGATTTTGTGGAATAATTTGAAGAGAATTGGAGTTAGCTCTTTTTTCAATGTCTGGTAGGACTCCATTAAAAAGTCATTGAGGAAGAAGATAAAATAAGATAACAGAAAATAAAATGAAACAAAAATGCCCTGGTCATATAACAAAAGGGATGAGGTTTAATTTTCTGCTACATTTTGTGACCACACAAGTTAAAGTAAATAATTTTAATAGAAAAAAAACCTTATATTTTCATGTACGCCAAAGCATGTGAACACTGACTGAGAGTTCTGATTCCAGTGTATTGGGTCCTCGTATAAAGAAATGTGCCCATCAATGAATATTCAAACATTTATATCCTCCCACACATAGACCTGAAAAAGTCAACAACGTGTTTTTCAGTGCTCATAAACACAAAAGGGCTGACTGTGGCATAGATGTGGTCCACAAAGAACTGTATATAGTAAGATGTTGGATCATTCAGGAACATAGTTCTTGAGCAGGTGATAAAGCCATCCAAGACAGACATCAACATGAAGAAGCTCATGAGCAGAAGGATGGTCCTGTTGGCTCTTTGCTCTGGGGATGCTTTTGGAGAAAGGCTGGTGCTGTGAAGATGCCGGGCCTGCTTCCTGTGCCTGCACAAGAGAGCCACCATGTACCAAGTCGAGATGACCATGAGGCTAATAAGAAAGGCTTCCCTGATGGCCAGCAGTGTAGAAAATGTGCCTTTCATGAGGTAACTCATGGGTAGGAGAGAACAAGACCTACTAACATACATGAAGTTGTTTGAAGTCGAATTGGGAGTGGCAACAATCGATACTAAGAGGTGACTGCTAATGAGCATATAGAGGACACTCAGCAAAAGAAGGGCACATGAGATGTAATGGTGAGATTTGTGCTTGAACTTCGCTAGACAGGAGCTTCTGGGACTGAGGGTGATGGCCTGGAGGACACTCAGCAGGCTGGTGGTACAGAGGGAGAGGCCCCTAAAAATTCTGTACAGGTAGACAATGAGTTTACATATGGTGTCATCCCATCCCCTCAAAAAACTAAAAATATCCGTGGCTATGAATGCTCTGTACAGTAGCATTAGAAGGTGGATTAGGGCCAGCAGACCAATGAGCACATCAGTGGGTCTGGGCCTGTGACCATGAATGAACTTGAAGATGTAGAAGAAAAGAAATAAGCTGTTGGCTGAGATCCCAATGCCAATTTCAGAGAAAAAAGTGTTCCTTATGTCAGAAGAGTGTGAAGTCATTTTATGTGAAAAGCAAGAGTGGCTGAGGAGAAAATTAAAACAATGACTCACCATGAGCAAGACCTCACACACCACTCCAGACCAGTCTTCTGGCCTCAGGAAAACATGAAGATGCTCCTGAACACTTATTCCACTGAAGACCTCCATTCTAACTCCTACCCCACAGACCATCCTCCTGCTCTCACCTGTCCTAACCTGAACCATGGCTGGACCCTGTGTCCCATGGTGGCTGCACCAGTGTGTGAGCTACGTCAACATTAAAAAATGCACACAGCAGCAATTATGTGCTTTCATGTTTTGTAGGTTTGGGTTTTCCTGGAACAGGAGCAGCATCTTACTTGGTTTTCACCCACAACATCTTGATGCCCAGGCACATTATAGACAGTTTTACTATTTTGGGTAGAGTCTGAATGAGGAGGATTGTGTAAAAGAAAAGAAAAAAATAAAGCAGGCCTTCCCAATAAAAGCGGTCCCATGGATTGGGTGTGCACTTATTCTATTCAGGGCTATCTGTACTCTATTGAATATCCTAATTTCTTAGAAAATTTCTATAGCAAATGCTGGGGTTGTAATCTATGAATCCAGATGTTTCTGATTCTATTCTTGTTCTGCTGTTTTCTCCAAGTGTCTCCTTGAATACTCTGAGGCTGGGTTCCAGTCACCTCCTCTTGAACATGTGGACAGCAGCGTGCTTGTGTCAGAGAGATGCTGGGTGAGCGAGAACACGCTGTTTATACACCAAACATGGGAGAGTTCCAGCACATGATGGTCTCTGTGGATGTGTTGGCAGCTGGTTTTCTCATACAGTGCCTTATGTTTGTGCTCTGGGAGAGTTCAGGCAGCTCACAATGACTGTTCAGTGCTGTTGCTGCCTGAAACAGAGAAGCTAAAAGACAAATAAATAAGAAAACAGTAACACATTAACACAGAGTCCTTTCAGAGAACTCTGGTGGACGATTCGGTCTTTGATCGCTGCTCTGTACCTGCATCTTGCATGGTTCTGATCTTAGTCCAGAGCTTCTCCAAGAGAAGGGCAGAGTGGGCAAATGTCAGCAGGAACATATGCCATGTCTTTCTCCTACAGCATGTGAAGTCAGGGAGTAAATAGAACTACAGTTATAACAGACTTGGAGCTGTCCCATATTACAGAATTAATTAAAGAAAAATGGTCCAACTCAGTCTTGAAAGGCAGACTCCAGAGGAGTCAACATTCTCTCTCTCCATAGTGGAGCTGCGATACTTCTCCAGGTCCCTGGTGTGCTGGCTCCAGGTTTATGTTAATAAGTGTGTTGTACATGCTGTTGAATTATTGCAGTTTCTTTGATTTAGACACAGACTAAAGAATACACCATGACCAAAACCAAATTGGGTTGGGAAGCCTTTATTTCATCTTACAACTGATAATCCATTGTGCAGGGAAGCTGGGGAGGGACTTGAGGCAGGAACCTGGGGCAAAAACTGAGGCATGTGCCACAGAAGGACACTTTTTACTAGCTTGGGTCTCATGGTTTCCTCAGTCCGTGTTCTTAAGTATCCAGAACCCGAGCACAGAGCCTGCACCCACAGTGATATGGGCCCTCTCACATTGATCATCACTCAAGAAAATGCATCACACACTTGCCCATAGGCCAACCTAGTGGGGTCATTTTCTCAACTGAGGTTCCCTTCCCAAATGACTCTAGCTTGTGTTGATTTAACAAACAAGAGACAAAAACAGCTGCCACAGCTGACCCCCTGTCTACCTGACACTAAACACATCTCTGCTACACTATAACTTTGTCTCTCAATTTTGTTGTTCCCAAGATATTAAACTAATGCCAACATTGCAATATAAAAGTTCAATGATTTTTATTTTTAAACTTCAATATCTTAAGTCTCTTTCAACATTCAAACACTCTACAAAATACAAGTCTCTAAAAACCTCTAGTTTCTCTAACATTTTCAAAGTCTCTCTTAAAAATCCACGGTCTCTCTAGAACTCCAAACTCTCTGTAAGTCTCCAAAATCCCTTTAAAAGTTCAAAGTCAAGAGACTTTGTGGGCTCCTGTAAAATAAGAATAAATAAGTATTTTCTTATGTAAAAGGAAGAACCAGGGCACAGTCACAATCAAGTTCAACAAAGTCCAACAGTGTAACTCTCAGTGCCAGGCTTCTGGGACTCACCAATGATCTTCTGGGCTCCTCCACAGTGCTGGCAAAGCCTTCTACACAGCTTGTCTCCTAGATTAAAACTGGCTCACCCCACAGCAGCTGCTGCTGGCATGTGATACTGACATCTCCAAATGGCTTGGCTCTGCACAGCAAAGGGGCTGAGGCTTCATCAGTGTCCACTTGCCACTCTTCAAGGACTCTAACACAGTTGTATGGAGCCAAGTCACAGCTTCACTCCATGATACTTCCATGTTTCAGAACAAAACCACCTGAGAAACTCTTAGTTTTATTTTTTTTTGTTTGTTTGACACAAGGTTTGTCTGTGTATCCTTGTCTGTCCTGAACTCCCTCTCTAGACCAGGTTGGCCTTCAACACTTCAGAGACTCCTGAGCTACCAAGTTTGGCTACCAGCATGTGATGCAGCCTCAACAGTATTTAGGCCACAGTATCTGTGTGCTGAAGCTGAGAAAATACTTCAGGGGATTTTAATTTTTTCAGCAAGTCAAAGATTTCATTTTAGCGGTTTTTTTAATTACATTTTCATATTTTTTATATTACAGTTTATTTAATTTGTATCCCACCTATAGCCCCCTCCCTCATATCCTCCCAATCCCACCCTCCCTCCCTCACTTCCTCCCTGCCCCTCTCTAAGTCCACTGACATGGGAAGTCTTCCATCCTTTCCATCTGACCCTAGCTTATCAGATTTCTTTAGGATTGGCTGAAATGTCATTCTCTATGACCTAACAATGCTGTTCCTCCCTCAGGGGAGGAAAGAAGGTCAAAGAGCCAGCCATTGAAGTCATGCCAGAGACAGTCCCTGTTCCCATTACTAGGGTACTCACTTGGATAATGAGCTGCCATGGGCTCCCTCCTAGCAGGGGTTCTAGGTTATATCCATGCATGGTCTTTGCTTGGAGAAACAGTCTCAGAATAGAACCCTGTGCCCAGGACAGGAGCCTACCACAGAGTGTCTCTGAAAGACTCTGCCTAGCAATGTGTCAAAGCAGATGCTGAGACTCATAATCAAACCTTGGGCAGACTGCAGGGAATCATATGAACGAAGGGGGAGTTAGTATGACTGGAGAGGACAGGAGCTCCACAAGGACCAAACATTTTAGTGGTTCTTAACTCAAAATATGAGTGACTCTCATAGAATCTTTAAGGTACTCTCAAACTTCCCTATGGAAATGCATAACACAAGCCTCCATCATCTGCTCTGCTCTCAGCATTAAATTCTAATATCACACCAAATAATCCACTTAAGTATCAGCACTCTATGTATTTTACAGCCCAAAGTTTCAAAACCTTTCCACACTTCTCCAAAATCCCATGGTCAGGTCTGTCATAGTCATACCTCATCACCTAGTACCACTTTCTGTCTTCACAGTGTTTCTGTTACTGTGGGGAGAGGAGGGATTATTTCACCACACAGCCTGTAGTTCCCCAGCCAGGGAAGCTAGGAGAGAACTCAAGACAGGGACCTGGAGGCAGGAACAGATGGAGAGGCCATGGAGTGGTGTTGCTCAGCAGCTTGCTCTTTAGAGCTTGCTCAACCTACTTTTTGTAGCACCTGGGACCACCAGGCAGGGATGGCACTGTTCACAGTGAGCATGGCCCATCCACATGAAATCAACATCCATCAAGAATTGTACCAGGTGCTTGCCCACAGGCTGGTCTGGTGAGGATGTTTCCTCAACTGCGGTTCCCTCTTCTGAAATAATTCTAGCTTGTTTCAAGCTGCCATAAAACTTTCCAGCACAGACACCATGCATGCAGGAGATGTAATTTGGTAAATAAATTCCTGTGACATGGTAAAAACTTATCACTGACAGTCAAGTATATAGGGTGAAATTGTTTTACACTTGTTTAAACCATGTGACATTGTCACCACAACTGGCAAATCCCACTGTGTGTGACAACCATGTGACATTGTCATAGAAGATACTAAGGACAGGCAAAGGGGATAAAATTTCACAAGTACGGGGTACCATGTCAGGATTTAGACCCGAAGCAGATGGTTGGTGAAAGCATTGAATAAAGCAGATTTTCTGAAATATATATTCTGTAGCATCATTAGAAAAGGTTAATCCTTTATTAGATCATGGACAATTTACTCCTGATAGGAGTAGAGTGTTGATTAAATGAGTGGTGCTTAATTATTCTTTATAAAGCTTGTGGGTTTGTTTCCAAATCCCAGTCACAAGAGGCAGAACACAGTAGGTTGGGGGCAGCTCTGTTTTCCAAGGACCAGGTAAACTGGCAGTTGTCTCTACTTTGAACAACTCAGACATTAGAGTTGTGCTATGATAGCCCAGGAAAACAATGGAGAGACTGATGGGGCTCCATTGTTTCCAGCTTTATTTACAGCTTTTTAAAATTACAAAGTACATTTACAAATGTCATCAGATGCACACACTCTGAATGGAATTTTATGGTCTCTGCACTGAGTGGCAGGTGCATGTTTTATACTTATTTCATGGAAGGAAAACACACCTGTAGATTTTAACTAATAGTTTGCATTGCATGCGTATCAGCACTGGCTAACTAAGAAATAAAAGAGTTCTAAAATGCTTTTTCTCATGTCATATCTGGAAATGCACATTTTTTCTTTAATTCCGCTGAGCTTCCAAGAAAAGAAAGAAGAAAAAGGAACTTGGTCTTTGTGAGCACATCATGCTATCAGACTGCCCAGGCAGTGAGGGGGGCACAGGCTGTGCTGTTTTCAGCATCTCTTCAGAAACCACAGCCCTACAAACCTAAAGCTCTTAGGAGAGTCAGGCAGCTACAGAGACAGTGAATCCTCCGTGACATTCTTAACATCATGGCTTCAGGGATTCCTTCTTTGAAACCACTTATGTCCTGGAAGTGGAATTCCATAGTAGCAAAAGAGAAAACATACAGGCTTGCCAGGAGGGACAGACATGTCTCTAGTCATCGAAATATCTACAGATGACATGCACTGACTGCTACATCTAAATCTTATACAATAAGGACCAGTAAGGCATGCAGATCCCACACAGATTATAATTTCTATAGAAAAACATCCGGTGAGTGTTCCTCTCCTCAGGAACAAGCCACAGAGAATCCTCTAGCCTGTCTCCTCCCAGCTGAGCCTCATCAGCTCATCTGCCTAGCTGAGTATGGTTTGAAAAACCAGGAGATAGGACCCACACTCTCTGTTCTGCAGAATGGGTTAAGGGCCACCTCATAGGACCCACACTCTCTGATATGCAAAATGGGTTAAGGGCCACCTCATCCAACCAAGAGGACAGGAGTGAGTAAGTTGTGCCCAGCCTGGGATAGCCTGTTGTAACATGTACTATGAAAGCACTTTACACAATGTAACAAAATAGGCTGCTTCCTAGAGGCATGAAACTCTGTACATGGCACCAGGAAAACTCACTGATCTGTGAAATAGGTCCCATTAGAAGAGGCTGTATTGGAGAATAGGAAGGGAAGGCATTTGGACAGATTAGGAAAATAAAACATGCACAGAGCAAGAAATGACGAAGGGGAACCTGAGAGCTCCTCAGTTAAAGCCAGTGGTGAAGGCTACAGCTGCTCGGGGGTGGGGGGAGGAATTGAACTCCCTGTACTGCAGGAATTCAAGAAGCCACGACTTTAGCCTGTGTCAGCCCACTGTTACCCAAATAACGGACAACTCCCAATCCATAGCATCAGCACATAGAGAGGGTTGGTGGAGACACTATCCCTGCTCAAAGAAAATGGCTGGAGGTTACTCAGCCAGGATGTCTACCTTTGGCACAATCCTAACTTTAAACTAGGAAGACTCTAGGGAGAAATGGCTGGTACTCCAGGTAAGGCAAAACCTTCACCGAACATATGCCTGCGCTGTTTCCAGACATGCCAGGAATAAATGAACTGTGGTAACATTATAAGCAAATCATGAAGAGCCTTTGGGCTAAGGAATCACAGTTGTTTCTGAAAGCCTGGGTGAGAATTGTGTTTTTGAACTTTGAAGCCTTTGTACAGCATCTCTGAGCTCAGAGTGTCAGTGAGGATGTCTTATAGGGTTTCCAAATCAGCCTCCAGAAACAGCAAGAGTGGATGTCCCTGAGGGGCAGCATGGCACAGACTCCAGCCACAAACACTGGATCCCGCACAGTGCTGCAGCACAATCTGCTCCCCAGCACCCAAGGAGCCTCAGGAGAGGCTTGGCTTTGCTCCCTCCCAGTGTGCTCATTGCCTCAGTGACAGGAGAGGGGGGTCAGTTCCTGTCCATCTCTTCACATAGGTTCATGTAAAGATGAGCTTTGGGATAAGTCTGGAAACTAAATAAAGACAGCAGGACAGGGTGAGGGGATTCAGTTCTCCAAAGTTTCCTCAAAGAAAATAAGATTCAGGTTTTTCTATCATAAAAAATTACACAGAATACATGGGGAGAACATAGAGAAAAGACAAAACATGCAACCAGCTCTTCCCAGGATTCCTGATCTCGGTGAGTCAAGGAAGGGAATCTGCCACTGTCACTGTGCATTAATAGTTGGTGTTCTGGCAATCTCATCATCATAGGCATTTAGTGACACCTCCTACCAGGCCAGCAGAGGTTGAGGGTCGAGACCACTAATTTGTGATCTCTAAAATTGAGCTGAGAAGAATAGAGGCCATGAGCTAACACTAGAAGGCACATTGCAGTCCTGTGGGGCCTCCCTCTGTGGAATGAGATTTTGAATCTGCAGCCTCTATTGCTGACACAGACTTTGGAAGTTTTTATACCTCACAGCACAGAAGATGTTACATCAAATATTCCTGTGCACACCAAAGTTCTAGATTCACAACCGAGGAAAGTGAGCTCTCCAGACCTTTCACTTCCCTGATAATTTGTCCTAGGAATAGGTTAAACAGTAAAAAAAAATGTAACTAAACAGCTTATCCAGGTATACAGTGGGAGTTATTTAGTTCACAGGAATGAACATGAATTCTATAGTAATTTAAAAGTCTATAAATTAAGGAAATGAGTATGTTGAGAAGAAAATGTTCTTGTTGCCCATGCAGAACTCAGTCCCTTGTGCTGATGGTCTGTCAGAGCTCAGCATCTCCTTTGTAGCTGCTGAAAACCCCTCTTTCGCCTCCTCCTCCCACAGCCTGCCTGGGTTCCTATCACCTTCTGAATTTGCCCTGGGTTGCAGAGCACTTACCCAGATGGATGTGGCAAGGGAGGACTGTGTGCCTGAGGAGATCCTGCACAGCTTAGGTGAAGGAAGAATTTAAGGCCTCTCTATGACATGTTATTTCTGTATCTGTAGAAGGTGACAAGTCCCTGCTGGGGTCATGGAGACCTGGCATCCCAGTGGAGCATCTTCTCTGCCTGTTGATCTTACTCCCTATGTCCTGATAACAGCCATCTGGGAAGGGCTGAGAACAAACTTTATCTGAGCTCCCTTGCCACACCTGGGGGAGTGATCAGAAAGTTTGCACCAAATAGACAACAGTATCTTTTATCACTTTACACCTTAGGCTTAATTTTGAGCAATTTCTCCACTGTACTGCCTCTCTTCTGAGATGCAGAACTCTTGGTCCTCCAATGATTTACATGCCCACTTGAGGGTCCTCCTTCTCCAGTGTGTGACAGACAGCCTCTCCCCAGGTCAGTCTTCCCATGGAGCACCTGTTTTGTTGATGTATTTTTTAGTCTATCCAAACTCCTAGTTTCAGGATATTAGCTGTGAGTGAAATCTGAAGGTGAATTGTGAAAGAGCGCAGATGAAATGCAGAGAGCTCAAGGCAGAGCTGGAGAGCCAGGGTGACCACAGGCAGATGAGACCCAGCCGAGGCTGAGGACAAGCTGAGCTCTGCTCCATGAGCAGCCTGCATGTTCAGGTTCATCCTCTCTGACACGGGCAGGAACAGCATCTGAATCTATATGCAATTTTGCTTCATCTCCAACAGAGCTAACACACAGCTATGAAAAGCATTATGAGTCCTGTGACATAACAGACCCAGTGACCTGTAGTTGAAGCCCTAAGTCACGCAAACCTGATGATGCACTCCTGAAGTCTGAATAAAGGATGACTCCAGAGGTGGAGCCAGGAGGATTCAAGGCTAGCCTGGCTACAATGATGTTCTCATTTACAAAAGGAAACAAGTATAATGTTTTCAGGTAGGTGATTTACATTAAGGACATTAGAATTAGAAGAGCAGCCTTTAAAAATAAAAACCTCGTCTTATGTCAACAATTAAATATACAGGATAGATGGAACCATGATTCTAGAGAGAACTGGAAATTCAGAGATATTGAATGTTCTTTTATTTTTAGTCAGGGTCTCCCCATGCAGTCCTGGCTGGCCTGAAACTCACTATATACAACAGGCTTGCCTTGAACTCACAGAGCTCTGCCGCCTTCTGCCCCTGCCCACAAACTAAGTGCTGGCACTAAAGGCGTGTGCCCACACATTTGGACCTGTTCATGGGTTCACATGTTTGTTTTAACCGTTTATTAATTTCTCCCCATTTTCTTCATCTTTATGTATCTGTAAATATTCCCTCCCTTTAAGTCATTCACAACATTCAACTTTGCTAGCATGTAGCTGTCATCAGCATTTCTGACCAACCCAACATGTATAAAGGACACGTGATCTTTTTCTCCAGCTGTCCTGCCTACATTACCTAGTTCTTAAGTCATTTCTTTAAATAATCCTAAAGGCTAACTTATGAGATCTACACATGGACAGTGATATCACTGCTCATGGGTATGAGTGTGCTTTGATTTGTAACATCTTCCCAAATTGCTCTTTTCAGTTACTGAGTGACAAATGAAACTGTCATTACTATAGAAAAGCCCACCTTAGTTAGAAGCTTGCATTTGATTTCCCTTTATAAGTAATCAGGATATTGCCATCTCACACTTTTCTGGCATTAGTTGAGGTGACAGCTGTGTTATGTTCCATCTCTTATTATGCATATAAACTTAGGTGGTTTTCTCTATCTCTGTCTTTGTGTCTCTGTGTGTGTCTATGTTTGCTGTCAGTCTGCAGTCTGTCTGTCTCTCTCTGGTGTGTGTGTGTGTGTGTGTGTGTGTGTGTGTGTGTGTGTGTATTCATGATATCCAAAATAAAGAGGCCAGCATCCAATTGTAAATTTACTTTTAAAAATGACAACCCAGGCCAAGTATCCATAAATGGCCTCTGAACACTGCCAGAGGGGCCCCTTCAATGGAAAAATATGTGAAATAAAAATTGGGAAGATGGAGTACACGGTAGAAAGATGAAAGAGAAAGTGAAGTGGAGGGGTTTACACACTGTAGAAAAAGTGGAAAATTGAGACTTAATGGCAGTGAAGAACAGACATCCATGAGGAGGCCAAAGTGAGATCCTGTTGTAGCTGGGGTCTTTGTCTATGTCTGTAGCCTAAGTTACCAACAAAGGCCAAGTCGATGTCAGGGTTAGGGCTGCCACTGAAGACCATGTGATTGTCTGAAGGATGTACTGCTGAGGAAGACATAATGATCAGAATGGCCTCCACTGCTACCTGAGGCCATGGGGACATATGCTGCTGCCAGGAGCCAAGTCTGGGTCCCAGGTCCTATGGCAGCCAGGGTCTTTTCAATGCCCCAGGCCCATTTTTTCCACCAGAGGCCATGCAGGTGTCCCTAGTCTAGAATGCGACCTGAAGCACTGTTCTTAGCTGGCTCCACCTCTCAATGGCCACCACACTGGGAGAGCTGGGCCTGCCCCTGCTCTGCTGTGGGATGGCTTGGGCGAGTAAGAGATGCCCTCCCCACTCCTCACACATCGCCCCTCACCAGCTGTAGCAGGTGAAAGAAAGACCTGGCCCCAAGGTCATGAGAGCAGGAGAGTTGTCTCTGCCTCTCCCCAGTTGCAGCACTCAGAAGAGTGGGCCCTGCACCTCACCTGGGCAGCACAGCACAGCTGGCCCTGGTGGTGAAGGCAGGGGTGATTTGTCCTCAAGGGCATGAGAGCACGAGAGCTGACCTTGCTCTTTGCTGGCTGCAGCACTGGATGAGATATCCAGGGCCATGCTAAGCTTACCCTGGGGTGTTGGTGCAGGAGAGCTGGTGGCTCACCAACTCAGCTACTACCCAGGCAGATCCAGAGCTTTGAGTTGGTCCACCCCAACACCTGTCCTTCTGTGAACTGCTGAAGAGGATGAAAGGGCCGGTCCTGTAGATCCAAAGTTGCCCGATCTCCAAAGACACAGGGCAACAAGAGGGCATCTGAGAGAAGTCCCCGTGTTGATGCAGTCTTGATGGTGTAGCAGAAGCTTCAATCCAGACCCATGACTCATTGCGGTGGACATAAGCAAGTAAAGAAAAGATGCCACAGTACAGCTTCCACAGCAAAACTTTTCATTTCATTTCATTTCATTTCATTTCATTTCATTTCATTTCATTTCATTTCATCATTTCATTTCATTTCATTTCATCATTTCATTCCATTTCATTTGGAGGGGGAGGCTGCAAGGGTGCAGGGTGGAAACCAAGGAAAAGAGACATGAGTTGGAATGGGGACCATGATGTAAACTCCAGAAAGAATCAATTAAACGTTTTCTTTTAAGAGAGAAGGGACAACCCTGAAAGCTGAATGACCATATTGACATATGAAGAGCGTTTCTACCTAATAGGACATAAGTGTTATTAGCACATAATCTTTTACAGAGTTGCTCTTTTGAAACATTAAGGGACATATGATTTTCAGTCACTGATGTAAAAGTACAGGGCTGGGTATGTTTTATGTTTGATTGATTTTCCACATAAAGAAAGAAAAAGCCCACACGTTACACACCATCACTTGTTTTCAAGCTAGGTCATTTTCCACTTTTAATCTACATTCATTTATGGCTCTGACTGACTTTAAAACATCTCATCCACAAGGTATTAACTGGATGCCAACGCGAGGTGGGAAACCCTTCCAGGGTGGAGGAGTACCTTCCAAGAGCACTGCTTAACTGAAGGAATTCTCTGCTTTCATGGGATATCTGAGGCTAAGAGTCAGGAAGTAACAGACGATTCAAGGCTTGAGGCAAATTTACATTAAGGATTTTATACTGTTGAGAAATGACAGTTTGATACTATTAGAATACTTTTATTTTTAATTGCAGAGGCAATGCTTTTGCAGCATGTTTAAACTAACTGTACCCATTTTCATAACGAGAAAACGGACTTGAGATAAACAGTTCCCTTCTGAATATTGTGGACATACACTTGGTGAGAACAGTCACATCACTGGCCAGCCAGAGCACATGCCTCCTCAGACTGCACCAGCAAATCTTCCACAATGCGTGTGTTCTTGAAAATCTAGAATAACATTCTGATTTTGTTCCTGTCCGTTACTCTGAATCCTGTCATCTATAAATGGATTCATACAATGTCTGCTTCTGTGTGACTGAAATTTCACTTTGCTAAGTAGCTTTGGGGCTCATGGGTATTGATTCATGTGCAGGTGTCTCCTTTCTGAATACTAAATAACAGTTCTCTCATGCACAGGCTGCAATTGTGTTCCTGTGTTCAGACAGTTCTAGATCTTAGGTTGTTGGAATGCTGAAACTTTGTCATGAGCATTGTGGAGTACATGACTGTTTTTTATTTAATGTCATTTTTTAACTTTTATTAATTACACTTTATTTACTTTGTATCCCCCCCCATAATCCCCTCCCTCCTCCCCTCCTAATCCCACGTTCCCTTAACCTTCTTCATGCATGCACCTCCCCAAGTCCACTGATAGGGTAGGTCCCGCTCTCCTTCCTTCTGATCCTAGTCTATCTGATCTCATAAAGATTAGCCGCATTGTCATCTTCTGTGGCCTGGTAAGGCTGTTCCCTCCTCAGGGGAAGGTGATCAAAGAGCAGGCCAATCAGTTTATGTCAGAGGCAGTCCCTCTTCCCATTGCTATGGAACCTACTTGGACACTGAACTGCCATGGGTTACATCTGTGCAGGGGTTCTAGGTTATCTCCATGCATGGTACTTGGTTGGCTTATGAGTCTCTAGGAAGTCCCCTGTGTTCAAATTTTATGGTTCTGTTGCTCTCCTTGTGGAGTTCCTGTCCTCTCAAACCTTACTATTTCCCACTTCTTTCATAAGATTCCATGCTCTCTGCCCAACAGTAAGCCATAAGTTTCAGCATCTGCTTTGATAGTCTGCAGGGTAGAGGATTTCAGAGGCCCTCTGTGACAGGTTCCTAACTTGTTTCCTGTTTTCTTCTTCTTCTGATGTCCATACTTTTTGCCTTTTGATATGGGGATTGAGCATTTTAGTCAGAGTCCTCCCTCTTGATTAGTTTCTTTAGATGTACAGATTTTAGTAAGTTTATCCTATATTACATGTCTATATGAGTGAGTATATATCCTGTGTGTCTTTCTGCTTCTGGAACAGCTCACTCAGGATGATCCTTTACAGTTCCCACCATTTATCTGCAAATTTCATGATTTCCTTGTTTTCATTGCTGAGTAATATTCTATAGTGTAGATGTAGCATAATTTCTGCATCCATTCTTCACTTGAGGGACATCTGGGGTGTTTCCAGCATCTGGCTATTACAAATAAAGCTGCTACAAACATGGTTGAGCAAATGTCCTTATTGTGTACTTGAGCCTCTTTTGGATATATGCCTGGGAGTGGTATGGCTGGATCTTGAGGAAGCGCTATTCCTATTTGTCTGAGAAAGCACCAGATTGATTTCTAGAGTGGTTGTACAAGTTTACATTACCACCAGCAGTGGAGGAGGGTTCTTCTTTCTCCACAACTTTTCCAGCATGTGTTGTCACTTGAGTTTTTTATCTTGGCCATTCTGATGGGTTTAAGGTGAAATCTCACGATCTTTTGATTTGTATCTCTCTGATGGCTAAGGAGGTTGTGCATTTCTTTAAGTGTTTCTCTGCCATTCGATATTCTTCTACAGAGAATTCTCTGTTTAGCTCTGTTTCCCATTTTTCAATTGGATTACTTGGTTTTTTGCTTTTCTGCTTCTTTAACTCTTTATATATACTGGATTTTAGCACTGTATAGTATAAAGGGTGGGTGAACATTCTTTCCCAGTCTGTAAGCATTCATTTTGTTTTGATGATGGTGCCCTTTGCTTTACAGAAGCTTTTCAGTTTCATGAGGTCCCATTTACTGGTTGTTGCTCTTAGAGCCTGTGCTGTTGGTGTTCTGTTCAGGAAATTGTCTCCTGTACCAATGAGTTCTAGGGTCTTCCGCACATTTTTTCTAACCGATTTAATGTGTCTGGTTTTATGTTGAGGTCTTTGATCCACTTGGACTTTAGTTTTGTGCAGGTTGAAAAGAATGGATCTATTTGAATTTATCTACATGTAGACATCCAGTTTCACCAGCACCATTTGCTGAAGATGCCATCATTTTTCTATTGTATGGTTTTGGCATCTTGTCAAACTCAGGTGTCCATAAGTGTGTGGGTTTATTTCTGGATCTTCTGTTCAGTTACATTGATCCACCATTCTGTTTCTATGCCAGTACCATGCAGTTTTTATAACTGTTGCTTTATAGTACAGGTTAAGATCTGGGGAATGGGGGGAGGTCCCCCCTATCAGTGGACTTGGAAAGGGGCACAGTGGTGATGAGGGAGGGAGGGATGGACTGGGTGGGAATGAGGGTTCGGGGCACTGCTGGGATACAGAATTAATAAAATGTAACTGATAAAAATAAAAAAATTATTTATTTATCATTGATATTGTAAAAAAAAAAAAATCAGGGATGGAGATACCTCCAGAAGATCTTTTATTGTAGAGGATTGTTTTAGCAATTCTGGGCTTCTTGTTATTCCACATGAAGTTGAGAATTTTTCATTCCAGATATGTAAAGGATTGTGGTCATAATTTGATGGGAATTGCATTGAATCTGTAGATTGCTTTTGGTAAGATGGCCATTTTTACTATGTCAATCCTGCCAAGCCATAAGCATGGGAGATCTTTCTATCTGTTGATATCTTCTTCTAATTCTTTCTTCAGAGACTGGAAATTTTTTACATACGAGTCTTTGACTTGCTTGGTTACGTACAAGTTCCCTTATATCATTTGTGGCTATTGGCAAGGATGTTGTTTTCTTAATTTCTTCTCAGCCCTTTTGTCTTTTGTATACATTAGGGCTCTGATTTTTTTCTTTTTTAGGCAATTTTGTATCTGGCCACTTTGCTGAAGGTGTATATCAGCTGTAGGAGTTCCCTGGTAGAATTTTTGGGGTCGCTCAGGTATACTATCATATCATCTGCAAATAGTGATAATTTGGCTTATTCCCTTCCAGTTTCTATCCCCTTTATCTCCTTCCACTCTCTTATTGCTCTAGCAAGTACTTCCCGAACTATGTTGAAGAGATATGGAGAGAGTGGGCAGCCTTGTCTTGTCCCTGATTTCAGTGGGATTGGTTTAAGTTTCTCTCTCATTAGTTTGATGTTGGCTATAGGCTTGCTGTATATTGCCTTGCCTATGTGTAGGTATGTGGCTTGTATCCCTGATCTCTCCAATACTTTAAACATGAATGGATGTTGGATTTTGTCAAATGCTTTTTCAGCATCTAAGGAGATAATCATGTGGTCTTTTTCTTTCAGTTTGTTAATATGGTGGATCACAATGATGGATTTCCATATATTGAACCACCCCTGCATACCTGGGATGGAGTCTACTTGGTCATAGTGGATGATATCTTTGATGTGTTCTTGTATTCAGTATGCAATTATTTTGTTGAGTATTTTCGCATCAATGTTCATAAGGGAGATTGGCTTGAAATTCTCTTTCTTTGTTGGGTCTTTGTGAGGATTAGGTACCAAGTTGATTGTGGCTTCATAAAATGAGGTGGGCAGTGTTCCTTCCGTTTCTATTTTGTGGAATAGTTTGAGGAGAACTAGAGTTAACTCTTCTTTGAAGGTCTGGTAGAATTCTGCGCTGAAACCATCTGGTCCTAGACGTTTTTTGATGGGAGACTTTCGATGACTGCTTCTATTTCCTTAAGGGATATAAGACTATTTAATTGATTTACCTGGCCTTGATTCAATTTTGGTAAGTCAAATTGATCAAGAAAACTTTCCATTGCATTTAGATTTTCAAATTTTGTGGCATATAGATTTTTGAAGTAAGTCCTAATGATTATTTGAATTTCCTCAGTGTCTGTAGTTATGTCCCCCTTTTCATTTCTGATTTTGTTGATTTGGATGGTGTCTCTCTGCCTTTTAGTTAGCTTGGCTAAGGGTTGGTCTATCTTGTTGATTTTCTCAAAGAACCAGCTCTTGGTTTCATTGATTCTTTGAATTGTTTTATGTGTTTCTAATTGATTGATTTCAGCCCTGAGTTTGATTATTTCCAGCCATCTATTCCTTTTTGGTGTGTCTGCTTCTTCTTTTTTAGGAATTTTAGGTAAGCCATTAAGTTTCTTGAATGAGCTGTCTCGAATTTCTTCTTGAAGGCACTTAGTGCTATGAACTTTCCTCTTAGTATTCCTTTCATTGTGTCCCACAAGTTGGGGTATGTTGTGCCTTCATTTTCATTGAAGTCTAGGAAGACTTTAATTTCTTTCTTCATTTCTTTTCTTACCCAGCTGTCACTGAGTAGTAAGTTGTTCAGTTTCCATGTGTGTGTGGGCTTTTTGCTATTTCTGTTGTTGTTGAGGTCCAGCTTTATTCCATAGTGATCACATAGGACACAGGGAATTATTTCAATCTTCTTGTTTCTTTTGAGGCTTGCTTTGTGACCATCTATATTGTCTATTTTGGAGAAGGTCCATGAGGTGCTGAGAAGAAGGTAAATTCTTTTGTGTTTGGGTGTAAGGCTCTGTAAATGTGTGTTAGGACCATTTGTTCCATGACATCTGTTAGAGATATTGTTTCTTTGTTTAATTTCTGTTTTGTTGACCTGTCCTTTGTTGAGAGTGGATTGTTGAAGTTTCCTGCTATTAATGTTTGGGGATCTATATGTGGTTTAAGTTTTATCATTGTTTCTTTTAGAAATGTGGGTGCTTTTGTATTTGGGGCATAGATGTTCAGGATTGTGATGTCTTCCTGGTGGAATTCTCCCTTGATGAGTTCAAAGTTTCCTTCCCCATCTCTTTTGATTAATTTTGGTTGAAAGTCTATTTTATTAGATATAAGAATGACTACTCCTGCTTGCTTCTTGCATCCATTGGCTTGGAAAGCAGTCTTCTATATCTTTACCCTCAGGTAATGTATTCCTTTGGAACTTAGGTGTGTTTCTTGTTAGCAACAGATTGCTGGTTTACACAGCTCTCCTTCCCCTTCCTTGGCAGAGCTGAATTGAGTAAGATTTTTCAAATGGAAACAAAGGATTCTGGTCCATGGTGACCTGGTGAGTACCATAGCAGCCCACACTGCCCATATGCGGGAGTATTCCTTCAGGGCCAAGAAAATCTCTCAGTTTTAGTTCCTCCACCTAACCTCCTCCCTGCCCCCAACTAAAGATCACCAGGCATTGACTTTCCTCACTTCCCTCTTTTCTTGATTTTGTGCTTAGGCTATGGAAAAGAATTTAAACCTAGAAGATGAGCAACCTGTCTCATTAATCCCCTCTTAGAGCTCTGAGGCTTGTTGGATAGAGGCACTGGAGCCTGTTGAGTACTCTTCTGATCCCTGTCCAGGCTCTGGCCTCCTTAGAAGGCTCCCAGGTAAAGTCCTTTCTATAGGTATCAATGCTGAAGTTCAAGATCCCTGGACATCCCTGTGTCTCCTGTGCCTTGTCTCTGGATCCACAAATGCTGTTCAGAATGACAACAGTAAGAGAAGGAACATGACAGAGCTTGGCATTGTTGACACAGCCCAGCAGCCCTGTAGTGAGCATGGGAATGATGGTGAATACTGTCAGCTTCATGGGACCCAGAATCTACAGCAACCTCAGCCTGTTCTGGGCATGTCTGGGACAAAATCTCTTGACTAGTGTACTTTTGGTGGGAAAACTCATTGACTGTGGATAACCTCCTCTTTGGGCTGGGTTCCTAGGCCAGGTGAAAAGAAAGCAGCTGAGCACCACGGTTCATCTCTTTGCTCCTTGAATCTGGACATTTTACCAGCAGCTTCGTCTTCCTCCTATAATATCATCCCCCTCACGATGGGCTGCATCCTCAAATTGCCAAAATAAACACTTTCTTTCTAAAAAATAAATGAATAATTAAAGCACCTAATACCTCTCCAAAGAGGTACCCTGTTCAGTGTGAGCTTTTTCCTCTGCTCCCGGGATCGCCCTGTAGGTTGTCAGGCTGTCTCTCCCCATCTGGCCTTCTCTAGAACCAGAATCACCTTCCTGTTATAAGGCCATTGCCTAAGGCCCAGGACACAAGTGAGGCTGTGACAGCTTCCCCCAGCTACTCCAGGCTGCAGAGGAATTTGCCCTGAAAGAGTCTGCTGCCTCCCACAATGCTTTGCAGCTCACCAGGGTTGGTCACATTCAGGATCCCTGCTGCTGCCATAGCCCAGGAAACCTGAGGGGAACACTAAAAGCCATGACATCTTTGGGTTGCCCCAGAGATGCCAAACCCTAGCCTGAGCTGTGGCATTACCTCTCTCGGGCAAAAGGCGGCAGAGTTTTCTTGCCTGCTTTCTGTAGTTTGTACTCAGTCCCCTCCTGAGTGCTGGCCCTGCACCCTAGGTTTGCTCTCTCCTTCAAGTCCTACCCTTGTGCATCTGACTCTTGGTTCCTCCTTACTCCTGGGACGTCGCCACCTAACAAGGCAGAAGAGGAAGAGAAATTAAGGGGATAGATTTCAGATGCGGAGAGACTAGTGGGGTAAGCAGGACGCTGCAAGCAGCAGAGGCCCAAGTGAGTGCCCAGCTGACCCTTGGGGTATGAAGTGCTCTCCAGGATAGACTTAGTTAAGGATATTCCTCCTTCCTCCAGGTCCCTGCGCTTCAGATTTCCTCACCTGTGGGAAATGCTTCCCTGCTCCTTCCTGGAATGCTCTAGAGTCTAGAATGCAGGAGTCCCCTCCTATAGCAGGCTGACACCAGCCCTGGGCAAACCTGATAGTGGATCCACTGGGGGGAAAACCCCCTACAGTCCCTGCCCTGGTTTTGTCTTGTCTTCCTTTATGCCAACAAGGCTCTCAGGCACCAACTGAACATTCCCAGG
>REGO01001352.1:54412-81520 GCA_010120015.1 Rhombomys opimus | reverse complement strand
GTCTAACAACTTTTGTAATAAAGACCTAAAGATACGGGGATAGATGAACACACTTCCATCTAATAATGTCTCTATTTCACAAATTTATAGTCAATGTTATCTTAAATTGGGGAAACTCAAGCATTTCCACTAAGAATCAAGAGTGAGAAAAGGGTGCCACTTTCTCCACTCTTACCTACTGCAGTCTTTCAAGTCTCAGCTATAGACATAAGACATAAGGATGAAATAACGGAAATACAAATAGGAAGTCCAGCTATCTGCAGCTAACATGATCCTCAGTGTCCATAAGACCCTAAAGAAACTTTTGGGGGACATAGAGCTCCACAAAGTAGCAGGATACACAAGTGTATGTGTGTGTGTGTGTGTGTGTGTGTGTGTGTGTGTGTGTGTGTGTGCGCGCATGTGTACATTTTTAGTGTAGTGATAACAAACCTGTTAAGAAAGAAACAGTCCCATTCAAAGGAACCTCAAGAAAATGACGAAGTAAATAAGTAACTAACCTTGGAGTAAATCTAAACAAGGAGGTGAAACTTACAGATGTCCTGCCCTCCAGCCTTCACCCTGGATTCTGCCCTCCAGAAAGGTCATAAGTGACCAAACTTGGAGCAGGGTCTCTTAGGGCTCTCTGCTCTCTACTTCTGTCCTGGCCACTGCATCAAGTCCACTGTCTATGAAATGTGTCCCTAGTTTGGGGCCATGTGAGGTTCTATGTCTCACAGGATGGTGAAGGTCTTGATTTCTCATGGGATGCCACTCTGTGGAACTGATGGTATGAGGTTTATATTGCTATGTCTGTAAATCTCGTGTGTTTAAAATGAGGTAAAGGAGCAGGGAGCCAGATCTGAAGTTGCTCTTATGATATTACCAGTGTATAATATATGCAATCAATATATTATCAATATTCTTTTTTCCCTTTTATTAAACAAATGTACTAAAATACATGCATGTCACAAAGGTTGTGCTGGCTCCTAGTGATCAACTGTGACGCATTAAAGACTGGAACAGATAAATGTCTTTGATTGACATCTTTGCTGAGCTTTTGATGAAAGCAAACTGTCTGTTCTTAGTCAAGATGAAAGCTGATTACACAAAATAGGAAGAAGAATGGTCAGTCAAGGCCAGAAAGAGAGAGTGGAACAGGACTGAAAGGTAGGTACAGAGCAGAGGCTGTGTGAGGTCATGGTGCTCATGCCTTAGAGCACTGCAGCATAGCTGTTGTCCACACCAAGGGCCTGTATGTTCCAAAGGAATCCAAAGAACTGAAGGTGTCAAACACAGAGAAATGACAGTATTTGAAAAGGTGGAAATTATCCTGACTTGGTCAGAGCAGGACACAGAGATGTGCTGAACTACGGTACTGTACCCCTCATCTAAGTAAAAATCTCTGCCAATTAAAATGGAAGAGAAGTCCACTTGTCGAGATTTTTACCAATTATCTACCTCAGTTCTGAAACTTTAAATAGTATACCTTGTTCGTGGGTGCTAAACACATCCCCCTTTTCTAAGAAACTTATGGATCCTTAAATACAGGACACATAATGAGCTACAGAAAGCAAGCACCTTATAGACCTTAACTTTCTGATGAAATTCCTTTCCCTTACATGAGGGGAAAAATTTACAGCAACAGTGTCTTCCTGTTTAAGAAATGTGAATGAAAACATAAACAGGCACCTTAAACTGTCTTCTATTGACTTATTTGAAGTGTGTGTGTTGTGTCTGTGTGTATATCAGTGTGCTGTTTGCATGTGCGGTGCTCTCAGAGGGCAGAATTCGCCATGTAAACATGTATTCTAAACCTGTGCTTACCACTGAGCCGTCTCTCCAGGCCAAACATGTATTTTACAGGAAATACTCTATCTAATGTCTTCATCAACATTTCTAATATAAATTAACTCGAGATTAATTTACTTTTATGTTTAATTATTTGTTTGCATAGTATGGGAGTGAGCGCAGGTGCCATAGAGGCCAGATGAGGTCATCCATGCCCTGTTGCTGGAGTGACAGGTGGATGTGAGCCAGTTGACTTAGGTGCTGGAACTAAATTCAATGTTCCTGCAAGACCAGCCAGAGCTCTTAACCTCCAAGCCCTGGCTTCAGCCTCTTCTCTCTGCTCTTGCTGTGGCTGTGACTCTACTATCTGCTTTGTGCTCCTGACTTCACCTCTCATGAACTGTGGACTATGACCTGAGAGTTAATTCAAATAAACCCTGTCCTCCTCCATGCCACTTTTGGTTATGGTGTTTGAGTGCAGCAACGGAAACACAAAGGGGAAATAATCAAAACATTTTAAGCTTTTCCTATACCTGACAAGATGACAAAACAAAAATCAGGCAATGCCCCTGAAAACCTCAAAATGAGGCAGTGGTAGGGAATCATTTCTATAATACATGATCATTTTAATGCACAGGAAACTCGAAGCAGCAAGGGAGCCCACCTTTAGGTACACAATCCAGCCATGACTGACAATGAGGGGGTTTGGACCTCAGGAAAACTTGAGTACTGAGGGTGTATTGGGCTGTGTCCACCAATATCTCGAAAGGCAATAGTGTTTGGTGCCAATATTGCTGTTGTTGTTTGTGGTGAATAATTTCTCTTGCCTTCCTTCCCAGATGTTTACTCTAGTTCCTTGTCTCATACAATGAGAAGAATCAAGACCCGTTATGGAGTTGTTGACACATTATACATTTTTCTCTGAGGTAGGCATTGGGATCTCCTTCAACATTATCCTCTTCCTCTTCCACCTTTTTGAGTTCCTTCTTGAACGCAGGCTCCGGATCATTGACCCACTCATCAGTCTCTTGGCCCTCATCCACCTTGGGATGCTAACAGTCATTGGATTCGTAGCTGCTGACATTCTTGCATCTCAGAACATGTGGAATGACATCAAGTGTAACTCCCTTGTCCACTTGCACAGGCTTTTGAGGGGCCTCTCTCTTTGTGCCACCTGCCTGCTGAGCATCCTTCAGGCCATCACCTTCAGCCCCAGAAGCTCCTGTCTGGCAAAGTTCAAACCTAAATCCCCACAGCAGAGCCTGTGCCCCCTTCCTGTGCTGTGGGCCTTCTACATGTCCTGTGGTGCTCACTTCTCCTTCTCCTATGTTGCTGAGTAGAATGTCACCTCACATGGTCACATATTTGTCACAGAATCTTGCATTATTTTACCTATGGAGTATAGCAGCAGACACTTATTTTCCATACTGAGGATATTTCGAGATGTGTCCTTTCTAGGTCTCATGGCCCTCTCCAGTGGGTACATGGTGGCTCTCTTGTGCAGACACAAGAAGCAGGCTCGGCACCTTCACAGCACCAGCCTTTCAGCAAAAGCATCCCCAGTGCAAAGAGCCACCGGGACCATCCTGCTGCTCATGAACTTCTTCATCCTGATGTACTGTTTGGAGTGCATCATATCTGCCTGCAGACTGATGCAGGATAGTGACCCAGTCCGCCACAGTATCCACATGATGGTCTCCAACAGCTACGCCACAGTCAGCCCCTTGCTGTTCATTGGCACTGAGAAACGAATTGCTGGCTTCCTACAATCCTCGGTGGAGAGGACAGCACATGCTTAACTAGTGAGGGAAGGACGAGTTCACTTAAGGAGCCAACTGACAGATGCTCGCTGACAGATGCTGAATCCCGGCCTAGAGCTCATGCTCCTCCAGATAAGTGAATAAATGACTCCTGTTTTGTTAAACTGCTTCTTTTGAAATGTGGGCTACAACACCTGTAGATAGTTGAGCCAAATGTCTTCATGGGCATTTCTGCTTGGTGTCAGCAGGGGACACCTCTTACACTTCACAGGTTAAAGTGCTCTGTGCACTTATCAATAAGCTAAACTGTATAGCAAATTTAATAAGCCAATCACCTCAACACTTTGTATTTTACCTAATTAAATATGGGTGCATTATCACAAAATCGCATATCATTCATCAACAGTTGTTTTATAGTTATGGAAAAATAATTGATTCAAAGTCTCAGATACTTGCTTGTTTATAGTAACATCACTTAACAGCCATGATGGAAATAACTCTCTATCCATAAGCAGATGAATGTACCAACCACATGTGGCCTTTATACATCATGAACTATTATTCAGCTTAAACAGGAAGGAAAGCCACATGTAGGTGTAGGACCACCACAGATGAATACATACTTCCAGTGTAATGTCAGTCACAAAATGACCAGCATTCTATACATCTAGGGGTGGAACTGAGAGTACTGTACTGTAATTTTTCAAGAAAGGAAAATACAATGGTGTTTGCCAGGGGTTGAGGAATGGCACAGTGGAGAATTCTTAATTGGTGTAGAATGACCATTCAGAACAAGAAGAAAAAACAGTAATCTTCTGAAACCAAATAAAAGGTTGGAGGGGTGGAGGGGGTCTGGGCTGGGTAGAGGTGAGGTAACAGTGCTTTCTGCACAAGCATGAAGACTGATTTTGAATCTTCAACACCTATGTGAAAGCCATGCAGGGTGTGAGTTCTTGTAGCCCCCAGCACTGAGGGGGCAGAGACAAGTAAGACCCTAGAGCTCACTGACCAGATTCCCCAGCCAGACTGATAAGGTTCAGATTGATTAGGTTCATTTACCTTGCAAGCATGAGGACCTTAGCTTGAGTGCAGAGAACCCACATAAAGCAAGACAGGGAATTACATGTCTATACTCAGTGTTTCTTTGTTGAGAGGGAAGCAGAGATAGGAGAATTCCTAGAAGCTTGCAGGCCAACTAACCGGAAATGCACAGCAGAGAACAACAAAGCAATTTGATTACTTATGAGATCAAGATTGCTTAATATGGCTTCAAGGAATTAAACCAGGCTGGTAGGAGGGGCTACAGCAAGACTGAGGCTGTGACAATTTCATGAAGAGCAATCAGACCTTTTATACCTTTGTCAGAAACAGAATATAATGGAAATTGCCAGGATCAACACAGTGGTAGCTGCCAGGATACACTGATGCTTGCAAGCACTAGAGGGTACACAAGGTTATGTCTAAGAGTAATTGTGCTGTTGAGTTTCCATGTTTCCTTCACTACTAAAGAAACATGCAGAGAAATGTTGTTGTTATTAAAAACAAAATCCCAAGTGTTCAGTTATTACTGATAAAGACTTAGGATCCAGATGCTGGGGTGAAAGCTTGCTAGCTCAGAGAGGCAGAGAAAGACCTCCTTGCTCAGCTGACCTTCCTACTCAGTTCACGTCCCAGAAGGAAGGCCTTCTTCTCCACACTGTCTTAAATTCCCTTGAACTCGATGCCCCTCTTTCCTGCTAACTTCCTGTCAGCTGGTTTCTTCCTCCACCTCTTGACCTGGGGTTAACTTTACTTAATCCTGTGTACAGAAAGCTCTTGGATTAAAGGTGTGTGTGAGGGCTGAGCCACACCAAACAAGAAACATATTGCACTCTCACAATAGGATCAAATGTCCTGCATCAGAGAAACACAAAGCTGCCCAACACTTCAGCTGCCTGGGGGAGTGTGTCAGTCTCTCAGGAAAGGAAGGCGCTTAGTGTCTGAGGAGTCATGAACTCTAACTTAAGAACTCCTATGCCGCTCAAGGCAGCCAGGCCAGGCCAACTAAATGGTTGCCTGCAAAGATCCTGTCCCACAGAGAGTGAAATGTAAGATCTGACACCTGAGCATAACCTCTTACCTCCACATACAAGTCCTTACACACACACACACACACACACACACACAGAGACAGAGAGAGAGAGAGAGAGAGAGAGAGAGAGAGAGAGAGAGAGAGGATGATGAAATTTATAAATAATGTGGGTGATGACAGAGGAAGACAGTTAACATTCATTTCTGGCCTCCACATATACACACTTGCACATGTACATACATACATATGTATTAACACACACAAATGTGTAAGTACGCCACACTCATCACACACAAAGAAAATTTAAATGCCAGTATAAGGAGCCTAACTCTTTGCAGAACTCTCTGACTCAGGGAACTGAAAAGATAGATACAAAGGAGCCTGGCTGTCTTTACCAGGAAGGAAGTGCCCCCAGATAACACAGGGGCAACCAAGGGCTGGAGAGTGAGGATGAGAGACCCCTGAAGAGCCAGCGCTGGAGAGTGAGCATCGTCAGCAGGCTGAACTGGCAGTACAGAATGAACATGTCACTCCACACGGACAGACAGAATGACCGCACACAGTAAGTGAGGGAGAAGAGAAAATCTTCCTGAGGAAGAGTTTAATTGTTGTGCATAGGTGATTCCTCTCAGGGGCATGAAGCTTGAAAGCTTGGGCCTTCCATTTATGGTGGTGGGCAGGCATGGTGACTGGCTTCCAAAGAATAAAGTAGGGAGAGGGAGAAGCTGCAACCATGGAGGATGAACCAGGCAAAGACAACCTTTACTGAGAGATGACCACAAAGATGGCATGTGGCCATCACATAATCCCTCCATGGTCCCATTGGGGTGGGGTAGAAAGACTTCCTCTGGGTGTCCTACAGGTGGTCTGTGCACTGGACTCAATATAGCATGAGCCCACATGAGTTTGCTAGGCCACTGCAGCCACAGCTCCCCCTTCCTCCCTTCTGCCTCCACACACACACACCTCAGCTCAGGCTCCCAGGCTCCCTGCAAGGGGATGCTGGAATAGGGAGAAAATGCATCAGGTTGGGGTAAGCAAGTGAACTGGGGAGAGTGAAAGGGCCTGGCCCCCTTTCCCTGTGGCACTGGGCTTTGGGCTGTTAAAAATCACTGCTTTTGACAAGTTTTACTGCTCTTGGCTCTTGTGAATTCTTGAAGGCAGCTGGGTAAGGGGGGAGAGCATTCCTTCATAGTACTTACTGGACTCTGGATGTTCTGAGCAGAAGGTACCTCAGTCAAACAACTTCTGCAGACACCAACTATAACATGTCTGTGTGCGTTGTGCGTGTGTGAACTTACTGGGTGTACTCTGCAGCTACTACCTTCCAGGCTGAGAGTTCTGAGGAGGAAACTGAACCTGATCCACCCTAAGGTCCAGAACCTCCTGAGATCAGACTGACTGCACACTTAAGGTTGGCAGATTGGTGCTAGGCCAGGCTAGTCTCCCATTTGCAACTTCTGTATGGATCCAGGAAGGAGGCATTTCCCACCTCCCTCCCTACTCCCCCACTATGACCAGGTGAGTGTTAGATCTTCCAGCAAACCAAGCTATCACCAGGGCAGGACTATGGTTGGCTTTGTGCTTTGTCACCCCCTGCAGGAAGCAGAAGAAAAGGCCACCTTGGTCCCAGGGCAGCATTAACAGTCCCAGGGCCATACCCTGAAACTCCCTGTAGCTCACTGGTCCGCCCCCTGGGTCTCAATCTGGGCTCCAACACAGATTATCTCTGTGTTCTTGGCAAAGTTATTCGCTTCTATTCTCCTGCTCAAACCGGAAGGACATGGCTCTAACTTCTTGAGGTGGCTGTGAAGGCTGAGGTGTTGTCTCCTGCTGCCACATTAGGGCCGCCTGTGTCTCTGCAAAGTGAGGTTGTGAGATCCACTGCTGCCTCGTGGGGCAATCCTTATCTGCAAAATCCTGTTCAAGGCTCCTCTTGTTGTCAGGTCCCCTGGATAGGTTGTCTTTTCCCACTTGTATTTGGTGGTGTTTGTGATTGTAGGGTCTGATTTGGCGGGGAGAGGAGGATATTCCTGAAATACCTAGAGCTGCTGGGAGCCCTGAGTTGGGTAAATGAATGGGTGAAGAGATACACTACCCCACGGGGCAGTGTCACGGAAATCACAGGAGGTGAGGCAGAGTGATTACAGGCCTCCCTGATGGAGACAGGAGCAGAGACAAGAGGTTGTAAAACGTCCCTTAGATTCTTGTCACTTCTGGAAACTGCCTTCTGCACTTCCCTTTCAGGAGCTCAAGTTTCTCACTGAGCTCCCCCTTTTATGCTGCTCTCTAGTGCCACCGTGTGGCTTGAGTAGGAATTGGCAGGAGGACCCGACAGGCTTCTTTGTTTAGGATTAAAGGTGTATACTAAGGCTGTGTGTGTATTACAGCCAGAGGGATTAAGAATGTGTACTAGGAAGAACAAGATGGCAGTGCCAGGAGAACACTACATATGAGGACAACATTTTCCATACAGCGACCAAGAGACTGAACTCTGGGCCCTAAAACAACAGTGATTGTGTTTCCCAGGTGAGAGGAAACCCCACAGCATGTGAATCAGTCGGGTCCACTCTCAGGTCACCCAGCCAGAACCCGAAAGAGATCCCAGGTCACACAGGCACTAGGTTGCAGGACCACAGCCACACTCCTGCATGTCCTGATCACCTTCCCAGGCTGAATGGGGGGGGCACAATAACAGCAGAGACTGGGAGCCCCAGTCGCAAGAAAAACCCATGGGGAAGGAAGGAAACAGGGCTGGCCACGGGTCACCCAGTCTTTCCCTGGAAAAGTTCTTGCAGAATGGCGGGTGTGTGCCCCAGCACTGAACTGGGCTCCAGCCACCAGCACAGAGAATGGCTGTGCGCCCAGCTCTGTGTCACAGACAGAGCTGTGCGACTCAGACCAACAGAGACTGGGAGTCCCTGTCGGGAAAATTCCTCACAGGGAACGAAGCAAATGGGGTCAGACTTAGGCCATGCAATATTTCCCTGGAAAAGATCCCACAGACCAGCCCAACCCACAGACCTGCTGTGCACCAGCTAGCCTGCTTCTACAAGGAGAGCAGTACTCACCTGCCACAGATTACCACTTGCATACTGGGACAAAGTGCCTCAACCTCAGACCTATAGAAGCCTGGGATCCCCGAGATCAACCCCCAGATACTGCTCCAAGGAGCAAGCAGTTATTCCTCACATAACTGACCAAACCACAGGACACCCAGGTTACAGAAGCAGCTCACTAAATTTACAGCAAGAAACCCAGAAGCAGGGCAGCTGTCTCCAGGACTTCTCTGGGTGAGAGGAGAGCCCACTTGACTAACAAAGAACCACAGATAATACTCAGATCTCTACCCTTGAGGTGAGCTGTGGCAACTCCTGAAAAACACTAGCCATACAGTGACCATACCCAAAACGCTGAGGAGACTTCCTTAAGGAAAAATCATCTTCTTGCCAAGGGGATATTCTCCACCACAGGATTAAAGGAACCACCAGACTCTAACACCCAACAGCTAGGTTAGCCCAGTGGATAGAGGCCAGCATAAAAGCTCAACCAACAAATGACAGAGAAATATGGCATCTCCAGAACCCAGTTATCCAGGGGCAAGTAGCCCTGGACACCCCAGTTTAATTGAAATTCAAGAAGATGACCTAACATCTATGATCATGAAGAGGATAATAGAAGAAAAAAAATAAAATGTGTAAAGACCTGTAGGAAGATAAACTCAAACAGTTTATGGCCATGTGTAAAGAAGTACAGGAATTTGCAGCCAAACAGTTTGTGGAATTTAGAGAGGAAATACTTAAATCACTGAAAGAATAAAAGAAACAGAGGAATGTTCAAACAAACAGCTGAAGGGATTGAAGGAAAAACAGGAAAATACACAGTCAGGCAGATAGCTGAAGGAAATCAACAAAATGGGTCAAGTTCTGAATATAGAATTGGAAAAATTAAAGAAAACACAAATGGAGGATATTGTGGAAAGAAAGAACTTAGGGAAGAAAACAGGAACCACAAAAGGTAGCATAACCAATAGACTACAAGAAATGGAAGAAAGAATCTCAGGTGTGGAAGATACAATGGAAGAAATCGATGTATCTGTCAAAGAACATGTTAAATCTAAAAACTTCCTGACACAGACGGTCCAAGAAATTCAATACAGCATAAAAAGACAAAACCTAGGAATAATAGGTCTAGAGGAAAAAGAAGATTCCCTGCCCCAAGGACCAGAAAACATTTTCAACCAAATCTTTGAAGAAAATTTTCAGAACTTAAAGGAGAGGCCAATAAGAATACAAGTGGCCTACAGAACACCCAATAAATTAGACCAGAAAAGAAAATCTTCCCACCACATAATAATCAAAACAATAATTATACAGAACAAAGAAAAAATACTAAAAGATGCAAGGGAAAAAGGCCAACTCACATATAATGGCAAACCCATTAGAGTCACACTTGACTTCTAAACTGAGACTATGGAAGCCAGAAGGGCCTGGACAGATATCATGCAGACCCTAAGAGAACACAGATGTCAGCCAAGGCTATTATACCCAGCAAAACTCTCAGTCCTCATAAATGGAGAAAACAAGATATTCAATGACAAAAACAAATTTCAACAATACCTACACACAAATCGGGCATTACAGAAGACACTAGAAGGAAAAATACAACTCAAGAAACCTACTTATTTTTAAGAAAACTCAGGAAATAATTAACCAAACTACAGTAAAACTAAAAGCAACCAAGCACACAAACCTATGATCACACACACACACACACACACACACACACACACACACAAACAGAATTTCAGGCAGATCTCCCTTATGAACAATGATGCAAAAATGCTCAACAAGATACTTGCAAACTGAATATAAGAACACATCAAAGATATCATACACTATGACCTAGTAGACTTCATCCCAGGTATGCAGGGGTGGTTCCATATATGGAAATCCTTCAATGTGATCCACCAAAATAACAAAGTAAAAGAAAAAAAAAACACATATAACCTCCTTACATGCTTAAAAGTCATTTGACAAAATCCAGAATCCATTCATGTTTAAAGTAATGGAGAGATCAGAGATAAAAGGCACATATCTAAACATACTAAAGGCAATATAGAGCAAGCCTATACCCAACATCAAACTGAACAGAGAGAAACTTAAAACAATCCCACTGAAATCAGGGACAAGGCAAGGCTGCCCACTCTCCCATATCTCTTCAACATAGTTCTGGATGTCCTTGCTAGAGCAATAAGACAGTTGAAGGAGATCAAGGGGAAACAATTTGGAAAGGAAGAAGTTGAATTATCACTATTTGCAGATGATATGATAGTATACTTGAGTGACCCCAAAAATTCTGCAAGTGAACTCTTAACAGCTGATAAACACCTTCAGCGAAGTGACCAGATACAAAATTAACTCAAAAAGAAAAATCAGTAGCCCTCCTGGATACAAAAGACAAAAGGGCTGAGAAAAAAATTAGGGAAACAACACCCTTCACAACAGCCACAAATGACATAAAGTACCTTGGTGTAACCCTAACCAAGCAAGTCATATTTTGTATGAAAAAAAAATTAAGTCTCTGATGAAAGAATTAGAAGAAGATATCAGAAGATGGAAAGATCTCCAATGCTCATGGCTTGGCAGGATTAACATAGTAAAAATGGACATCTTACCAAAAGCAATCTACAGATTCAATGCAATTCCCCTCAAATTACCAACACAATTCTTTACAGACCTAGAAAGAAAAATTCTCAACTTCATATGGAATAACAAGAAACCCAGAATTGCTAAAACAATCCTCTACAATAAAAGATCTTCTGGAGGTATCTCCATGCCTAATCTTAAACTGTAATATAGAGCAACAGTAATAAAAACTGCATGGTACTGGCATAGAAACACAATGGTGGATCAATGGAACCAAACTGAAGACCCAGAAATAAACCCAGACCCTTATGTACAACTGATCTTTGACAAAAATGCCAAAACCATACAATGGAAAAAAGATAGTATCTTCAACAAATGGTGCTGATCTAACTGGATGTCTATATGTAGAAAAATGCAAATAGAACTATACTCATCACCCAGGACAAAATTAAATTCTAAGTGGATCAAAGACCTCAACATAAAACCAGACACATTAAATCGATCAGAAGAAAAAGTCGGGAAGACCCTGGAACTCATTGGTACAGGAGACAACTTCCTGAGCAGAACACGAACAGCACAGGCTCTAAGAGCAACAATCAATAAATGGGACCTCATGAAACTGAAAAGCTTCTGTAAAGCAAAGGACACTGTCATCAAAACAAAACGGCTGCCTACAGATTGGAAAAGAATCTTCACCAACCCTTTATCTGACAGAGGGCTAATATCTAGTATATATAAAGAACTTATAAAGCTAAAAGCAAAAAAACAAGTACTACAATTAAAAAATGGGAACAGAGCTAAACAGAATTGTAGGTAGAGGAATATTGAATGGCAGAAAAACCTTTAAAGAAATGCTCAACTTCATTACCCATCAGGGAAATTCAATACAAAACGACCATGAAATTTCACCTTACACACATCAGAATGGCCAAGATCAAAAACTCAAGTGACAACACATTCTGGAGAGGTTGTGGAAAAAGGGGAACCCACCTCCACTGGTCGTGGGAATGTAAACTTGTACAACCACTCTGGAAATCCATCTGGCACTTTATCAGACAAATAGGAAAAGCGCTTCCTCAGATCCAGCCATAGCTGGATAGGCATATATGCAAAAGAGGCTCAGGTACACAATGAAGACATTTGCTCAACCATGCACCTTTATTTGTAATAGTCAGAAGCTGGAAACAACCCAGATGTCCCTCAACTGAAGAATGGATACAGAAATTGTCATACATCTACACAATGGAATATTACTCAGCAATGAAAAATAAGGAAATCATGAAATTTTCAGATAAATGGTGGGAACTGAAAAGGATCATCCTGAGTGATCTGTCCCAGAAGCAGAAAGACACACAGGGTATATACTCACTTATATAGACATATAATATAGGATAAACCTACTAAAATCTGTACATATAAAGAAGCTAATCAAGAGGGAGGACTCTGACTAAAATGCTCAATCCCTATCCTGAAAGGCAAAGAGGAGGGACATCAGAACAAGAAGAAAAGAGGAATCATGTTAGGAGCGTGCCACAGAGGGTGTATGAAATTCTCTGCCCTGCAGACTATCAAAGCAGATGCTAAGACTTATGGCTAACTGTTGGGCAGAGAGCATGGCATCTTATGAAAGAAGTGGGAAATAGTAAGATCTGGAGAGGACAGGAGCTCTACAAGAAGAGCAACACAACCAGAAAATTTGAACACAGGGGTCTTTCCAGAGACTCATACTCCAACCAAGTACCTTGCATGGAGATAACCTAGAACAACTGCACAGATGTAGCCAATGACATTTCAGTGTCTACGTGAGTTACATAGTAATCAGAAGAGGGACTGTCTCTGATGTGAACTGATTGGCCTGCTCTTTTATCACCTTCTCCTGAGGGGGGAGCAGCCTTAGCAGGCCAAGGAGATGCCAATGCAGCCACTCCTGATGAGATCTGATAAACTAGGATCAGAAGGAAGGAGAGGGGGACCTCCCCTATCAGTGGATTTGAGGAGGTGCATGCATGAAGAAGGGGGAGGGAAGGTGGGATTAGGAGGGAAAGAGGGCGGGTTCATGGGGGGATGCAAAGTGAATAAAGTGTAATTAATAAAGGTTTAAAAAAAAGCGTGTGTACTAAGAGTGTGTCTGTATTTCAGCCAGATCGCACAGACCTAGGTCTTTGGATGTGATCTCCTGCCAGAGTAGCCATGTTGCTAGATTAAAATTCCCTTTCAGCTGGGTGACTTTTATTTGTGATTTATACTGAGTTTCAAAGTTTAACTTCATAAGAAACACGATCTAGAAAGTCATAGTGAAGAGTTAAAGTTAGCCTGGGTATAGTTAGCCTGAGTATAACTCCATTTTAAAATCAAGAGCTATCTTGAGTGGGAGCTGAATTCAGGTACCAGGAAATATCACAAATTGTGCACCTGGCAGAAAACAAAGTTAACTCTCTCAGCACTATCTCTAGGAAATATCACAGAATAAATACTTCATAGAAAATAGAGACAATCTCTCTGGCAATAATCAATGAGAATTGCTTGAGAATCTGGTGGGAAAATTCTCCTCAATGTTTAAGATACAGATTAAAAGAATAGCCATTGTGATCATATGTCTTAGGCAATTGTGCCTCAGAGAGGCATATACCTTAGGTAATTGTGATTCAGAGAAGGTCACCTCACCCGTCTAACTTTTACCTAATCCAGTAATATCAAGGGATATGCCCCCCATTTGCTGTCATAGAAACATGTGCCCCCCTGTTTGTTCTCATGGAAACCGCCTGATCACAGACTTTCCCTTTAAAAACCCTGCTCACTCAGGGCTCAAGATCCCACTTCTCTGCTGCTGCATCATTGAGACTTGCTTCCTGAGTTTGAATGTTCTCATAATAAAGCTCTCTTGCTATTGCATTGTTTAGTCTCTGAGGTTCCCATGACCTTGACATTACAATAGCACTGGAGCTGAGAGGAGGCTGAGAGCTTTTTAAAATTAAATTCTGTTGCTTTGGGGGAAGGTTATAATATATCCCAGGCTGCCCTTACTTCACTGTAGCCAAGGCTGGCAGGCCTGAAGATTGCTCAAAGGCTGAGCACAGGCTGTGATGTAACCTAGATCTCAAAGGTGTGAGGGACCACCTGGGAATGAGAAACAACTGTGATTATTTGAATTGAAGCCAGGTGCAGGGAGCTCTTGAAGGGCAGGGTGAACTGTTCTGAGAAACAACCAGCTGTAAACTATAGAGCAGAGTGATCTGATTTTCAGGTATAAAAACCCTGTGCTTTGCATGTTCAGGGTCGTCTCCTGTCTTTGGAGGGGTGACCCTACCTCAATAGCAATAAAACCTCTTGCTTTGGCATCGAGCTGTGGTCTGTGAGGGTTCCTGGGAAGGGTGCGATCCTGAGCTCCTGAGCAGTGAGACTCCAGGTCTTACAGGTGAACTCCTCTGCTTGCTCTGAGGACCTGAGATTAAGAGGAGGACTATGGGGATTGGGAAAGGAGGAGGGAGGGACCCACATGGGAGGATACAAGTTAAATAAAGTGTAATGAATAAAGAATTGTTAAAACATGAGGACTATGAGGAAACCCTCATTGTTCAAGAATATCTGTCATGTTTTGAAACTTGAAAAAATCATATTTTGACAATTTTGTTTTCATCTTTAAAATTGTATTTTACTTTAGTAGTTTTATTTATTTTTATTTTGTGTGCATGAATGCACGCCTGGTGCCTGCAGGACCAGAAACCGTGAGATCCCCTTGAACTGGAGTTACTAACAGTTGTGAGCCTTCATATAGAGGCTGGCAATTGAACTTTGGTCCTCTGCAAGGACAACCAGTGCTCTTAACTCCTGAACCATCTCTCCATCCCCATTGTTCACTTTATTATTTCAGGGAAAATATACTTCACTGCTTGGTTAAGGTAACTGAACACATTTTTATTTTGGTAAAGCACACACAACACAGGAATTTCCCATCTAAGCATACTGCTTGGTGTTGATTACATTTTTACAATCTGCCTCCACCCAGCAAGACGCCCATGGCCTTCCCTCCTGAGCTGAGGATGAGACTCTGCTTTTGTTTCCACTGCTGAAGGTTTCCAAGCTCTTCCTGCTCCTAATACTCCACACAGAATTCGTTCTGCCTAGACTCTCATTGCAGTCAGTACAGTGGCTTCATGCCAATCTCCTTCTCTTTTAAAGCTGGAGTACCAGTCCAGTGCAGAGAGGCTGAAGTCTGTTTATCCATCATCAGGACTGCGTTTTATACATAGATTCTATGTCTGTCTTTGTCTCTGTCTCTCTGTGTCTCTGTCTCTCACTCTGAGTGTGTTGGTGTGTGTGTGTGTATGTTAAGGGGTATGAACATTTCTGGTTACTTGAAAATCATAATAATAAGTGTTTACAAACCTTGTTTGGCAAAACAGAGATAGCTGAGGGATTTGAATAAATGAAGACTATCATAGGCTGTCACATATTTTAAATTGCTGTGGATAATCCAGGCCCTAACAAGACAGTCACTTTATGTCTCCCCAAAAGACACACTGGGAAGTACAAAAGACTTATGTATCTGGCATGTGGTTTGTCTTTTATGTGTAGCATCCACACATCTCATAAGAAATAGGTTTAACAACAACAAAAAGACAACTCTATAATTTCATTTAACTTGATGCTCAGGTAATCTACATTACAATTCACAGCTCTAATGCCAGTGTACCGGCTCATCTTAAGCAATCTTACCTATACCTGAGTAATATGATGTTAACCATCCTTCCATACATGGATCTAAAAATGTTAATTATGTGCTTTTCAGTACTGAGAACCAAAAAAGGGCTGGCTGTGGCATAGCCATGGACTGTGAGAATATGGACAGAAAACAAAATCAGATCATCATCTATACTTCTTAGGTAGGAGACGACGCTGTCCAAGCTGTACATCACCATAAAGAAACTCATGAGGCACAGGATGGTCCGTGTGGCTCTTTGTTCTGCAGATGCTCTGAGGGAAAGGCTGGCACTGTGGAGAAGCTGGGACTGGTTCTTATGTCTGCATAGGAAAGTCACCATGTACCCACTGGAGAGGGTCATAAGACCTACAAAGATGACATCCCTGGAGGTCAACAATATAAAAAATGTGTGATGGACAGAGTAGCTCATGGGCACAACACAGCAAGATTGACTGAGGTATATAAAGCCAGGTGAGGTCAGATTAGGCGTCGAAGTTATGTATGTTATAAGGGGACTGCTAATGGATGAATAAAAGATACTCAGGAAAAGAAGGCAACCTAGCATGTGGTGTGGAGATTTACATTTGAATTTTGCTAGACGGGAACTTCTGGGACTGAGGGTGATGGCCTGGAGGATGCTGAGCAGGCTAGTGGCACAAAGAGAGAGACTCCTAAAAGACCTGTACAAGAACATAACAAATTTGCATGTGGCGTCACTCCATCTCTTCCCTGGCATAAAAATGTCTGAAGCTACTAAACTCACAACTAGCAGCATCAGTATGTGGATTAGGGCCAAAAGACTGATGGGGATATCAGTGAGTCTGGGCCTCTGCCCACGAATAAACATGAGGATGTGGAAGAGAAGAAGGAAGCTGTTGCCTGAGAGCCCAATCCCAGCTCCAGCATAAATGGTGTTTCTTACCTTGGTGTTACCTGACAGTTTGTTGATTTTGTTCATTTTAAGGCTGAAAGAAGCAGGTAGCAACTGTGAGGTAGCAAGAAGATTCCTTATCACCAATCTAGCCTTGCTCATCAGCTGCAGACAATGGCAGCTCCACTCTCCTTAGAAAGATGTTTATTTCACAGCTCTGCCTTATTCTGCTTAAGACTGCCTTCATCTCAAAGTGCCCAGAAGCGATGCCCACTCTCTCCATTGTTCTGACACTTATGTGCCCCAGATAGAAGCTTTCTCCCACAACAATTGTCATGTGTCATGAAAATATTTCTTTTCCTACTGTTTCCGATTTGAGGTTTCCTGAGGCAAAAGCAATGTCTTACTTGTCTTTCATCTGCATCATGTTGGTTTCCAGACACAGAGCAGCTCTGCAGGTTTTGGTGAAGTTCCATGAGGATTGCAAGAAAGTAGAAATAAGATCCTCAGATGAAGCAGTGCCCTTGTCTTAAACAGGCCCAGAGTCATTTTATTCCAGTCTCTTTGTTCTGCTCATTTACTGCAGACCCTGTGCTCTTCATGTGGTTCTGCAGGGAGCATTAGGAGTGGAAACTCTGAATCCAGACTGCTTCACATCGTACCCACTCCTGCCATATCCTGTGTGTGACCCTGAGCAGTCTGGGGCTGAGCTACAGCGTTAGAACATATGACATCTGTGTGCCTGTGTCAGGGAGATGTGTAGGAAGATGAAGTCTACATACCAACCATGGCGGTGTTCCCTGCACAGGGTGAAATCTTTGGAAGTGTAGGCTGCTGGCTTTGTTCTCATGAAGGTTCCTTATGTTTGTGACTTGGGATTGTTAATACAATTTTAAAAACAACTGTTTGGTTTCTCCCAGCCCCAAACAGAGAAGAGTAAGTATGAACACTCTAGACTACCCGAGCAATTCTTTCCAGAGCATCCTGGTAGCATTTTAGGCCTTCTCTGTGAATCTCACATTGTAACTGCATCTGAGATATGTGCTGACGTCACAGCAAACAAAAGGCTCCATGAGAAGTGTTCAGTTACCAGAAGCTGCCAGGAATGTGGTCTAAGTTTTGTCTCTTTCCACCTTTGAAAGCAAAACAATTAATAAGAATTATAGTTACAATAGATTGAGGGCCATTCCCATTGTAAGGTTTTAATGAAAGAAGAATTATCCAACTCATCCTGAATGATGGGCTGCACAGGTGTGTAGGATTTCATACCTCCTTGAGGAAGCAGTGATGCTTCTCAGACTCAGGTGGCCAAAGCCTCAGATGTACACCAGAAGATTTGATGAAGGGTCTTCTCGAAAATTATTTCTCATGCAATGCAAGTATTTAGTTTAATTCAAGTATCATAATCCTAAATTATGCAATAATATAAAAATGAAGTCATATAGTAAAGAAATAATTATCATTTGAATATCATGGGTGTAAGATGGTTTTATTTTATCTGTAATGTGAGATATGAGGGGAAAGCAAAAGTGCCCGAGATACCAAACCTGATGCACCAGCTAAGTAAGTGCTCAGAGCAGGAGAAATGAGGGAGCCTCAGTGTTCAGAAGTCCAGTCATGGTGAGGTACATTCTAGAAGGTAAGAACCAATTCCAAAGAGTGGTCCTCTGACCCCGAGATGTGTGCTGTGACATACACACCCTACCCCATTCCACAAAATACATAAGATGAAAAGTAAGTTTAAAAAATCAGAACTAAGGTGGATGGCCAGTTAAGGACTGTAAACATGGGGTGCTTGGTGTGGAGAGAACCTGCTGCTTTTACAGAGGCCCCAGGTACAGTTCTCACCTCTTCCATGGCAGCTCAAAACCATCTGTAACTCTAGGTCCAGGATTTCCAAAAACTCCTGAGGTCCTCAGGCAGCAGGCATGCATGCAATACAAATATATATACACAGAAAAAAAAAAACAAAAAACAAAAGAAAACACACAAAACGTCTAATACACAACAAAATAACCTAAAAAATTTAAATTGAGATTTTTCTAAAATAGAATGGTAAAGCGTCATTAGGAAAGGTTAAACTTCTACAAGATTAATATGCTGAGTTCTATGTACCAGCAGAGTTGTAAATACGTTTTACTGAGTGATTCCCATTGCATTACCATTGCATTGCTCTTTATATAATAGATCCGTTTGATTACCCAATGTCAATTTCAGCAGAAGTCAGAAACAAAACGGAATAGGCAAGAAGAGGAGGAGAAAAAGGAGAAGCAAACTTTCAGGAGTTTTGGGAAATATCCTAAGAGCAAAACTACTCTTGTTGCCCATGCAGAACACAGTCCCCTGTGCTCTCAAGCTTCTCACTTTTGTTCCTCTCAAGCTCTGGGGTTTGGATCCTGGCTCTTTAGGCAACAGCAGGAGAAACTACCATGTATCCACTGAGTATAAAATATCTAGCATTCCAGTGCCTCCTCAAGGATGTCCTCTCAGAGGACATGTTTTACTGTGTAGTGCACCACAAGCCAAGAGCATTTGCATGAAATTCCTGAAACTGAATCCAGCGATGTTCTCTACTAGATATTGATACATCAAGAAGATTTCCTTCCAAACACACTGGAATTACTTTTAATTACTCAAAATACAGAGTGACTTACATCATAAATAGTTTTGTTTCAGTTAAGAATATAACAAAAGTAAAAGGATTTTAATGAAGATATGAAATTAAAAACATCAATTTTATAATAGGTACACAAATTAAATCACTAAAATATTCTACATATAAGGGTAATTCATGTAGTTCTTCATTGTGAGTTGCTTAATTAAAACAAAATGCAAATATGAAACGACAATATTTCCAATGAAAAAATTAACTGACTTTAGGAGTTCCCGGAAATATCCTAAGAGGAAAAGTATTTTTGTTGCCCGTGCAGAGCACAGTCCCCTGTGCTGAGGGGCTGTCGGAGCTCAGTGTCTCCTCTGCAGATGCTGAAAACTTCCCACAGCCCAGTAGCCCAGTGCTCCTCCTCCCACAGCCTGCCTGGGTCCCTACCACCTTCTGATTCTGCCCTTGGGTGCAGAGCACTTACCCAGATGGACCGAGCCGGGGAGGACTGTGGGCCTGAGGAGATCCTGCACAGCTTAGGCTGAGGTAGAATTTAATGCTTCTCTACAGCCTGCAATTTTACTGCTTGTGGAAGGTGACAGGTTCCTGCTGGGGAGCGTGGAAATGTGGCATCCCAGGGGAGGATCTTCCCTGCCTGTTGATCTCACCCACTCTGTCCTGGATAACAGCCATCAGGGGAGGGCTGAGCACACACTTTGAGTCCCCTTGCCAGACCTGAGAAAGGGATCAGAAAGTTTATGACAACCCTAACTTGTTGCTGTTATTTCATTTGTATGGTCTAATAATGTTTATTATTAGCCCTATAATTATCACGGCAGCACACCTAACCTGCTATCACAATCAATAAATGACACAGACACCTGATAGATTTTATAACAGTCCTATTTCACCCAGGACAGGGCAGATATTAACCCTGTAAACTACCTTTACCTCCCAGCCCCATCCCAGGCTACCCCCCTTCCATAATCCATAATGACTTGCTCATTCTTTTTTTTTGTAATTTTATTTTTCTTATTAGTTACATTTTATTAACTCAGTGTCCCAGCTGTATCCCACTCCCTCATTCCCTCCCCAACCCCACACTCCCTCCCTGGTCTCCTTCCTGCCCCTTTCCAAGTCCACTGATAGGGGAGGACCTCCTCCCCCTTCATTTGATCCTGTTTTATCAGGTATCTACAGGGCTGGCTGCAAAGTCCTCCTCTGTGGCCTAACAGGACTGCTCCTCCCCCGGGGGGGTGGGGAGGTCAAAGAGCCTGCCCTTGAGATCCTGTTAGAAATAATCCTTGTTACCCTTACTTTGGAAAACTACTTGGTTACTGAGCTACCATGGGCCACATCCGAGCAGAAGTTCTAGGTTATATCCATAGATGGTCCTTGGTTGAAAGTCAGTCTCAGAAAAGACCCTGTTCCCGGATACAGTTGGTCCTTGTAGAGCTCCTATCCTTTCCATATCATACTAACTCCCCTTCTTTCATATGATTTCCTGCACTCTGCCAAGGGTTTGGTTATGAGTCTTAGTGTCTGCTTTGAAACACTGCTAGGTAGAGTCTTTCAGATGCCTTTTGCGGTAGACTCCTGTCCTACGTTCAATGCACATCCCATTTGTCTTTCTAAGTGAGGATTGATCATCTTCGCCCGTGTCTGCTTTCTTGTTTATCTTCTTTAGGTGTGTAGATTTCATTATGTTTATCATTTCTTGTAGGTCCATATAAGCGAGTATATACCATGTTTGTCTTTCTCCTTCTGGGATATTTGACTCAGAATGATTTTTCTAGATCCCACCATTTGCCTGCAAATTTCATGATTTCCTCCTTTTTGATTGCTGAGTAGTATTTCATTGTGTAAAAATACCACAATTTCTGTATCCATTCCTCCGTTGATGGACAACTGGGTTGTTTCCAGGATCTGGCTATTACAAAAAAAAGCTGCTACAAACATGGTTGAACAAATGTCCTTGTTGTGTACTTGAGCAAATTTTGGGTGTATACCTAGGAGTGGTATAACTGGGTCTTGAGGTAGCACTACTCCTAATTGTCTGAGAAAGTGCCAGATTGACTTCCAAAGTGGTTGTACCAGTTTACATTTACTTGGGCATCTTTTGGATACATGCCTTGGAGTAGTATAGCTGGATCTTGAGGAAGCACTATTCCTAATTGTCCAAGAAAGCACCAGATTGATTTCCCAAAGTGATTATACAAGTTTACATTCCCACCAGCAGTGGAGGAGGATTTCCCTTTCTCCACATCCTCTCCTGCATGTGTTGTCACTTGAGTTTTTGATCTTAGCCATTCTTATGGGTGTAAGGTGAAATCTCAGGGTCATATTAATTTGCATTTTTCTAATGAGTAAGGATATTGAACATTTCTTTAAGTATTTCTCTGCCATTCAATATTCTTCTGTTGAGAATTCTCTGTTTGGCTCTGTGCCCCATTTTTCAACCGGATTACTTGATTTGTTGCTGTTTAACTTCTTGAGTTCTTTATATATGCTGGATATTAGTCCTCTGTCAGATAGAGTGTTGGTGAAGATCCTTTCCAATCTGTACATAATCGTTTTGTTCCTTTGCTTTACAGAAGCTTTTCAGTTCCATGAGGTCCCATTTATTGATTGTTGCTCTTAGAGCCTGTGCTGTTGGTGTTTTGTTCAGGAAGTTGTCTCTTGTGCCAATGAGATGAATGCTCTTCCCCACTTTTTCTTCTAACAGGTTTGGTGAGTCTGGTTTTATATTGAGGTCTTTGATGCACTTGGCCTTTAGTTTTGGGCAGGGTGATAAGTATGGATCTGTACCCAACATCAAGTTAAATGGAGAGAAACTTAATCCCACTGAAATCAGGGACAAAGCAAATCTGCCCACTCTCTCCATATCTCTTCAATGTACTTCTTGAAGTCCTTGCTAGAGCAATAAGACAATTAAAGGAGATCAAGAGTATACAAATTGGAAAGGAAGACGTCAAAGTATCACTGTTTGTAGATGATATGATAGTATACCTGATTGACCCCAAAAATTCTACCAGGGAACTCCTACAGCTGATAAACACCTCCAGTAAAGTGCCCAGATACAAAATCGATTCAAACAAATCAGTAGCCCTCATATATACAAAAGATAAAAGGGCTGACACAAAATTTAGGGAGCGTGATACAGCAGGGATACAGTTAATAAAATGTAACTAATAATAAAAATAAATAAATAAAAGAGTTTAGGGAAACAGCACCTTTCACAATAGCCACAAAGGACATCAAGTACCTTGGTGTGACCCAAACCAAGCAAGTCAAAGACTTGTATGAAAAAAATTCCAGTCTCTGCCGAAAGAAGTAGAAGAAGATATCAGAAAATGGAAAGATCCCCCATGCTCATGGCTTAGCAGGATTAATATAGTAAAAAATGGCCATCTTACCAAAAGCAATCTACAGATTCAATTCGATTCCCATCAAATTGCAGGATGAGCTTGGAAACTTTCAGGAGTGGAAACAAAAGCAGAGTCTCATCCTCAGCTCAGGAGGGAAAACCACGAGCGTCTTGCTGGGTGGAGGCAGATTTTAAAAATGTAATCCACACCAAACAGTATGCTGAAGATGGGAAACGTTTCTGTTGTGTGTGCTTTACCATAATGATAATGTGTTCAGTTACCTTAACCAAGCAGTGAAGTATATTTTCCCTGAAATAATAAAGTGAAGAATGGGGATGGAGGACGGCTCAGGAGTTAAGAGCACCGGCTGTCCTTGCAAAGAACCAAAGTCCAATTCCCAGCCTCTATATGATGGCTCACAGCTGTTAGTAACTCCAGTCCAAGGGGATCTCACGGTTTCTGGTCCTGCAGGCACCAGGCATGTATTCATGCACACAAAATAAAAATAAATAAAACTATTAAAGTAAAATACAGTTTTAAAAATGAAAACATAAGTGTCAAAAATATGATTTTTCAAGTTTTAAAACATGACAGATTTTCATGAACAATGAGGGGTTTCTCATAGTCCTTATCTTAATCTCAGGTCCTCAGACCAAGCAGAGGAGTTCACCTTTGAGATCCAGGTTGCATCACATCCTGTGCTCAGCCTTTGAGCAATCTTCAGGCCTGCCAGCCTTGGCTACAGTGAAGTAAGGCCAGCCTGGGCTATATTATAACCTTCCTCAAAAGCAAAAGAATTTAATTTTAAAAAGCTCTCTGCCTCCTCTCAGCTCCAGTGGTATTGTAATGCCAAGTTCATGGGAACCTCAGAGACCCCCAGGAGATGAAACAATGCAATAGCAAGAGAGCTTTATTACCAGAGCAATCAAACTCGGGACCTAAGTCTCACTGATGTAGCAGTAGAGAAGTGGGACCTTGAGCCCTGAGTGAGCAGGGTTTTAAAGAGAAAGTCTGTGATCAGGGGGTTTCCATGACAGCAAAAAGGTGAACATATGTTTCCATGACAGGAAATGGGGGACATATGCCTTGATGTTACAAGATTAGGTAAAAGTTAGAGGGCAGAGATGACCTTCTCTGAATCACAATTACCTAAGGCATATGCCTCTCTGCGGCACAATTGCCTAAGACTTATGATCACAATGGCTATTCTTTTAATCTATATCTGAAACATGGGGAGAATTTTCCCACCAGATTCTCAACCGATTCCCATTGATTATTGCCAGGGAGATTGTCTCTATTTTCTATGAAGTATTTATTCTGTGATATTTCCTGCAGGCTGTTCCTAGGAGAGTTAACTTTGTTTTCTGCCAGATGCACATTTTGTGATATTTCCTGGTACCTGAAGTCAGCTCTCAGTCAAGATGGCTCTTTAATTTTAAATGGAGTAATACTCAGGCTAACTATACCCAGGCTAACTTAAACTCTTCATTTCTTCCTTTCCATGTACCTGAAGAGGCCAATCCTGGTCTCTTACAGTCCAAGGTTAGCTTCAAACTGGCAGTACTAGGTTTTCATTATCATCAACTGTATAGTCCCTAGTCTTTGCCTAATATATCATAACAACTTATTAAGCAAGCATGATCCAAAAATGACCAAAAGCAAAAGATTCTGCCTTTGAACTGTTATAATTCTGGCTTTGTACATCCAGTATTGCAATACTAATTTCTGCTCCAGCTAAGCAGGTCCCCGAGATAATAGCTAATGTCAGGGAGGCCCCATTTGACCTGGCATTTCAGCCTGTTAGGTGGGATTTTGGGCCGGTGGTCTTGTCTTCTGAAACTGCTTCTATGTTGACAATAGGATGGTTGGCATCAGGGGCTAGAAAGGCTAAAATGCCAGCCAAATGCTGGGCAATGTGGCAGCCCTCAGAAGCATCTGGTTAGGTGATCCATCCAAGGAGTCAGTGAGCAATTATGTCAGCTTCCAGCAAGTTCAGATCTCAGCTTGCAGTCTCATCCAGGTGAAAATCTGCTGAGACAAATTCAAACTAGAAACAGAAGTTAAAATTTGTCTAATAAATGGGAAAAATGAGGAATCCCAAGACCAGGGAAAAACTCATCTGGGGTCTGTTTGAGCTATGTCAGATTCAGGTCTCATGACTTTTTGGCTTCCTGAAACTCATATAAATTTTTAATTTACATAGCAGCATTCTGAGAGTAACCAATAAAACTACATCCAACAGAATGAGTATCAGTTCAACTCAGCTGTTTGTTTTGTAACCTTTATAAATAATTTAAATGTGTCCATGGTCTGAAACTCTAACACTGTCCTGTGGGCACAGCTATTGGTAATCAACCAGCAATAGAGCTGGGCCACTTTTTGTCAGTTTTTCTTAGCATTTATTTTTAGTCCCCAAATCCATGTTACACTGGAAAGTTAGGCAGAAATACATTAATGACTTTAATGCAGAACTCTGGATGCTTGCATTTCCTTTAACAAAACAACTAGAAAAATGGATTTAAAATATTTCTAACTCCTGTATCAAAGTCTACCTCAAAAATGGCAAATATTAAAAACATCATAATCTGTCTCTAGAAGACAACCAGAATGCAATTAAAATCTCAATCTTGTGACTAGGTAATAAGCAATCAGTGTTTCATCAACTTATAAGGACTCTATTGGTCAATGTCAAAACTCTGAATTTCTTAAATCTCACAACATAAGCACAACAATAGCAGAGAGAGAAAAGAAATCTGAAATATCTCCCATTTTAATATGCCTCAAATCAGTTTTCTGTATTATTACAACTTACATTCATATACCTTAAAACACCTACTTATACCCTCCAATCTTTCTTGCATTTATCAACCCTGAAACATTTTTCCAGATCAAACAACATTCTCTAGATTCTCAAAACTTAAACTCCTATATCCTCAGAACCTATATATCTTTCTATTCAGCCATTCATCATAAGACATAGATAATTAACATGAAGCCTGTAGTGAAGGCAAACTTGCTTGCCTTTTTTTTTTAAATAGAAGACCTAGTACTTGGTAATTTTAATTAACTAATAAATTAATCAATAAACTAACACTGGATCTAACTACCTGGTCTTTAGCTGCAAGGCTACCATTAGCTTAGCTTAGCCATCAATGTAATCAGAGACCTGAGAAGGATAAATATGTACCAATCCATGTACCAATCAAAATGACAGTGACAGCTAGTCAGTCCATCACTCTAGGCAGCTGTCCCTGGCTCCTGTGGTCTCATGGCATCATGAGAAGGGTGGTCCAGCAACCAGGCACAGAAGATGAAAGAATGTTTCTGTGGAGAAAGAAATGAAAGAATGGCCTCACCTCACCCTTATCAACATGAAACATTGACTCTCCAGGTGTCCATAGTTCTGTCCACAGTTTAGGCTGGGCCCTAACAGGAGGCCAGTTGGGGCAGACTGGCCCACTGGTTAGCATACCATAATACAGAGTTGCATTGTGCCCAAATCTTCTTGGAGACCTTGAGGGAGCTACTGCCAGTATTTTGGGACTCTCTGTCCTAAAAAGCTTATATATCTGTTAAAATGCCATGTTCATCAGATCTCTGACAAGTTTGAGGGCCAACATATCTAGACTAGTTTTTATCTTTTTCATATTTATTTATTCTAAATTGCATCCTATAAAATAGAATGTCATAATCTCTAGTTTTGGCATATTCCTTAAATAAATGTTTTAGAACCATATTGATCGCAAATAGTTGTATATAGGAAGACTCCATAATTACCCATCCTAGGCTTAACTTTATTAACATAAACAAAAACCTAGATGAAATTTATAACTAACTGCAATCATTATCATAACTTCAAATATCTTTCTGAACTAAAATCAAAGCAAAACTTTGAATCTGATACAATATACAGAAGAGCCAGCAAATCTTGCTCATCCTATCATATTGCATTAAGACTAAACAGCAAAAAAAAAAAAAAAAAAAAAAAAAAAAAAAAGCATAAAGGACAAAAGTTTCATTTAACACTAAACGGAGAACTAAACACAACTGGCAACCTTAGCAGAAATGGAAAATTCTGGCCATTTTAAATCTATTGGCCAGAAAGAAACAGCATTATCTCATTTATATAGGAACTGGCAACCAGGCATATATTTTTATAATAATTAACAATGACTTGAATATAACCCTGTATAAACCTGAGCTAAAGAGTATAGGAAAGCTTCAGCGCAGAATTCTACAAGACTTTTAAAGAAGTGTTAACTCCAATTCTCCTCAAGCTATTCCACAAAATAGAAACAGAAGGAACACTACCAAAC